>SKCR01014290.1:0-68870 GCA_019454045.1 Zanthoxylum bungeanum | reverse complement strand
TAAACATAGTAATATGATCTATCTATGTGTATGAGCTTCAAAATTTTTATTGACATCTTTTTTTTTTAAAACGTTGGAAATCTCATCGTCAAGCCGTTCGATCCGGAATAAGTGGAACATGTAAAATCATCGACTGCCATAAGCTCTTACAAAAAGTGTTTCATCTCGATTCGAACCTAGAACTTGAACAATCAAATCCTAAGGCTTATACTATCAAGTCACACCAAGCCTTGTTGACATCCATATTTTCCTGAGAATGAAGCATTAATGAAATGATAGAATCACAAATCACAAATAATAATAATAATAATTATTATAATAATAATAATAATAATATAATAATAATAATAATAATAATAATAATAATGACATCCATATTTTGATGAGAGTGAAGCATTAATGAAATCATAGAATCACAAATAATAATAACAATAATAATAATAATAATAATAATAATAATAATAACGAAAAAGATGATAGTGTAACAGTGCCTGGTCGTTTGACTGGTTTGAGTATTATTGGTTATGTAAACAAAAGTGGGTTTTCTTTGGTATTGAGCTCTTTCTGTTGTATTTTATATAGATATTAATTAAGGTGCTCATTTTTAGCACCGATTTGAGGTATCATTAGTTTTGAGCACAGGTGTGCTCGAACTGCCCAGCAGCAGGTGATTTGGGTTGTAAAAAACGAGCACCTTCAAGATGCAATAAGTTTGTTTTGGCTGTTTTCTGTAATGAAATGAAAGATATACCATACCACATATAAGCATGTTTTAAGTTTGAGATAGAATTTATTGTCACTTGTTTTTTTTTTTTTTTTGAAAATGTTAGAAATTCAACGACCCAAGCTTAAACGGAAAAGGTAAAACCCCTGACTGTCCTAAACTCTTACAAGAAATGCATATTCTGAACTTGAACTCAGGATCTGACAACCAAATCTTAAACTCTTTACCACCAAATCACTTAAATTATCAAACCTAAAAGGGTATATCAAGCAATCGGATTAAGACCTGTTTGGCCGAACGTTGTAGATACAACAATCATTATAAGCTAGCAAACTCAAACGAAAAAAGAGGAAAATCGACTCTAAATAAATTATGAAAATCTTCCCTATAACTCCAGCTGACAGCTTCATTAGGTTCTTAAAAACGTTTAATGCGACTGTGGATCAGCATAATCATTATTCACATCAAGGGCCACTCTCCTGGATCTGAGCAGACAATATGACCAGATTTTGAACATTCTATTATGCACAAAGGGCATCGCATGTTTTGCCTTCTTTACCTTCTTATTCCCTTTAATGTATTCGCTTACTCCCCTACAGCCGCTCGGTGTATTAGGATTTTCTAGATGATCGATGACATTGCTCCTGACAAACAAAGCAATGAAAAAGCCTTCTTTGTCTTCCACCAGATCAGTTCGAAGCAAGTGATCAGCTGCAAGGCAGGAACCAAGCAAAGGTCACAAACATGACGATAATATTAATATATGTACTTATTTCCATTACTTCACGTTTTAAATTTTGTTCCACTAATGAAACATTCATCACTAAAATTTACTCAAATTCAGAAACACACTTACAGCCTTCAAAAACTGGGAGGCCTCGGCGATTCCATTGGGGGAAGGCAGTCGCCAATTTAAAACCATAGGACTTGGCAAGAGGTAAGACAGATTTGATGACATCTTCATTTTCAACTTGGTGGATGGAGCATGTGCTGTACACAATTCTTTCAACTGCAGGAACTGCCCAAGGAAAACTCATATTAGAACACCAAATTGAAAGATGGCATATCGCTCTGCAACCAGAACAGGAAAGTGACGTAACATTCAATGACAACTATAGCTCATCAGAAAGTAGCCACATGACTTGTCAATGCGACAAACACCTTTGGACAACATATCCAATAACTTAAACACACATACACATTCCATAAATTTTGATTTGCCAAACCTTAAGGAAAGTTATAAAAAAAGGTTATCCTTGAAAGAAACACATCCTTGAAAGAAACTTTGAGAAAACACACTTACAAGATATTGCATGTGCTAAAGCCTTCTTTTGGAAAGCTGCAAGCTTATTCAGTCTTTCAATGTCAGTAAAATTAGCAGCATGACCTACACAATTGAGAATGCAAGACAGATCTAATTCAATAAACACCTTATAGATTAGGCTGTTAGACTAAACAGAAAGTGAAATTTCTGACCACACACCATATTTTTATGATAAATATAAAGCAGTAAACTGACATTATGCAAGATTACACGTGACTGTAATATCGTCTCCATAAGGGGATAATATCTCATGTAACAAACTATCGGAGACATACAATCTGCAACTTACCTAGTGGTGCACATCTACATTAAATAAGAGGGCAGGAAAAAAAAAGTGAAGCACAGAAAGGCACCACCCACTCGACCAAGTACAATTTACAATATTAATCGGAATATATGATTAAATGCTGCAAAATATTTACTGGACGCATTCTGAACATATGCAAAAATAAATTTTAAATTAACTTAAGTTTTCCCACTGTCAGATGCTTAACTTTATATGGCACTCAATTGACATAGTAATCTTTTGAGTTGATTTGTATTACAGCCACAATTACTGAAACTACCATCATGGAGTATACCCTGAACCTAACATCAGACACAGAAATTTAGAACAAGACGAGGTTTTAACATTTACATACAAATTTCTTATCCAAAACTTAGAAGGTAGCAGCAACTACCAACCACCAGAAGAATGTGTACTTTACCTGAAGAATGTGATGGAAGTAGGTGGTCTAATCTCTCAGCAGCAGTACCAGATCCGGAGCAGGATGGATCTAAAAGAATGGCACGGACCTGAAATTATTTGCCTATAAGAAAAGAACGTATATATAATATAACACAGTTATTCAGTAAATGCTATCACAAAGTTGATCACTCAAATAAAAAATACAACTTATTTCTTTCAACTCTTCAAATTAAAGAGAGAAAGATAGTGAGACAGAAAACAACTGCTACGACAAAGGAAAGAGGACAGATTGCAGAATTTTATAGTGTTGAACCACCCAGGATTTTATTGAAGCGCAACTGGTTTTACCAAAGAAAAACCATCCAATCCATTTGACACAGAAAGGGGCAGTTAAAGTTATTATTACAATTGAACAGGGAAATGTCTGTAAATGTAATTAACAAACCTTTTGCAGAACACAATCAGATTCATTAAACCATCAGAATTTGAGAAATGCGAACAGTGTTAAAAAGTGATCCTGAGTCCTGACCACTAAAGAACAGCTATAAAAAGGTTCCTAACGCAAGAAAGACTAGTCGGTCTAGAGATTGAGAATAAAGTTGTGTTCTATCAGATAACCCATTCAGACAAATGGTGCAACTTGTTAGTAGAACTACCAATTCACGTGGCTGCAGAGGAAATGGATTCATGGAATCAATGTGTAAGACAAAATATCAAGCTAACCTCAGAGTATGCAGGACCTTTCGGGTCTAAGTTCAAAAAATCCCCATGAAGGACTTCAATATCTCCGAGCGGGTTAAGGATAACTGAACAGTAGATAGCTAAAAGGCCGACCAGAAAGCAGAATCTATGTTTCTAAACACAGTTGATAAATGAAAAGCAGAATCTTTTGTACATATCATTTTTGGAATGAAAACTTGTAATTTTCCAAAAAATAAAAATAAAAATAAAAAAATCTATGTTTCTAAACACAGTTGATAAATGAAAAGCATGGATCATTAGATATAGAGAATATACAATCACAACGTGGAGCACCTTCAATTGAGATGGCAAGCATTATGTAGACTGCAAACGCTTTCACTATGTAGGGAGCAAGTATTCAAATTTCAAATCATTAAGATGTGAGGCCTATAAACAATTTAAGGATACTTGCAGCACCGGAGAGCTTGATGGTGTCTTCTAGACGTCTAACCCTCTCCTTATTAAGCTCACATGCTACAATCTTTCCCTTTCCTTTCATAAGAGCAGCGAGGTGAACAGTTTTGTTTCCTGGAGCTGAACAGGCATCGAGAACCTTCACAAAAAGTTGAAATAAAACATGAAAGACTCACAAGCAATGCAAAAGAAATCCCATGGATATCTGGTCAAACACTGTAGAAAATGGGGAAAAAATCATAAAATCATCCTGCAAAAACAGACATTTGCTGTAGTTAGTAGTTACGTTATGAACAATTATTAGTCCCTCCAAAACTTCTAGTTTACAAACTTCCTGTTATTGTGCACTTACAATATCCTTCCTCAAATATGTGAATTCAAATAGTTATATACCTTAAATACAAAAATAAAATAATTATTGATCTAAATTCATTATAAATTCATAAGTTTATAAACATAAATCAGAACTCCAAGTAAATAAGCTCCACACATCTTTCTGAAAGAATATCTCTTCCATGCTAGTGTAATTGTTTTATTATTAAAAAGAAAATGACATACTTACTCCTTTACTTTTCTTAATTTTTAGGTGAGTCAATAAGAAGTTCCAAAATGAATTTGATAAAAGAATTTAATAACAATATTTATAACAACAATAACAATAATAATATACCACTTCTCTTATGAATAGTAAAAAAAGAGCTGAAATTGTGTGTTTAAAATTGATGTTAGGATATGGCTCACAACAAATTGTAAAGATCTCAATATCCGAGAATCACCGATGTATACATGCAATAGAAATAGTACAACTCACCTTCCATCCTGGTTTGGGTGCTAGGGCTGCTGCCACCATAGAACTTGCCTTTCCCTACAAAACAATGAATCACCAAAAAATTCCAGTAAGCATACAAACCACTACCAAGTCACAACTCTATTTTCAGATGAAAAAACTATTAACTTAACTCCTCCATGAATAATTAATATCTTACTTGCAAGAATACACTTCCATTGATGACTAGAGGATGATCGTGCAAATCACAACCTGGTGGGAGTATCAATAAGTCAGGAACCAAGTCATCCTTTTGGACCTAGTTAACCAACATGAGAAACATAATGAATGTGAACCACATAAGAAACTAACCAGGTGAACAAGAGTTAGATATTTTGACAAATTATGTAAAGGAAAAAGTAAATTGTATGTAAACAGATAAGAAGATATATGCAATTGAGATATTTAATTAGTCACTATATCAAGACGTAAAAGACAGATGTTTTTTAATAACATATTCAAAGGCTATTCAATATATTCATGTAGAATTCTAATAAGTCTCACAAGGTACCATGAATTGCTTCCCCAATTCAAACACAGCAGAGTCAACATCCATTTTCAGAGTATTAACACGAACATAACGAGGCTTTGTAACATCTGCATGAAAATTAACAAACCACATAAAGAAAAATAATTTATAGGAACAGGACTGAAATAACTCATGCATCTAAATAACAAGACACTTTAAAAATCCACCAGGGGTTGCATAAAGAGCCATTAAGTCTTCAATGCTCTTGGCCTTTTTCCTCACTAAAAGTCGAGCTAGAGCCGATTGTATGGCACCTTTACGGAGCATGAGAAACTTCTCAGCTTCACCAACTAACGAAATTTCCTAGAAATCAGAATTCACATAAAAAGTCACCACAAAATCAAGAAAAGAAATACAAAAAGCAAGAACAAATGTCAGATAAAATGACTAACTCTTCTGCAATCAAATTATAGTACATTTAATTTTTGGAGTTTCAAGGCCATAAGCACATCAAAATTCAGGTAGCAAGCATCTCATCTATAGACAGTCCTAAACCCTGAAATTTTTGAATCAAGTGACAAATAATTTCACTTGAACTAACGCATTTGCATCTGGAAGTCCTAGACTGCTACAGCACACTTGTATCCTACTAATATATATATTTGCAGCAATAATTGATAGTTACATGACATGTATCACAATTCAGCAAGCACGAAAACCTCCCCAAAAGAGTTCAGTATTTATGAAAATAAAGCCAGTTACGTCCACCACAGAGATATACCTAATTTATAGTTTAAAATTCATAGCAGTTGATGTAAAAAGCTATTAAAGAATATAAAATAAAATAACAAACAAAAAAAAGTAATAACTTACCTGACCAAAAAGAATGTCGTATGTTATTATGTATACCAATTCTTCTTGTCTCTGCAACAGCAACAATACAATTGACTTCAAAAAAAAATAATTTGAATTACAAATTTACAATTAGCAAAACACGAGCTTTTTACCTTCCACTTGCTATTGAGTATGCTAGCCGCCTCCAAGACTTGTTTAATAATAGAAAGATCTGATTACAAAATTAAACAAACAGTTTAAACAGGTGAATGGAAACGAGTGTAAAGGTAGGGTTTTGATGGTAAATTTACATTTGAGAGTTTGACAAACCAAAGCGAAAGTGGCCTTTTTGTTCCTCACGGAGGGGCTGTAAACGAGCGACTTGATGGAGCCGATGGCTCGGCGACGAGCGTCGCCTTGGAGAACCAACCGTAAGACCTTCGCAGATTCTCTCCTCGCGAAGTAAGCCGACCGCTCGGCGTTGCTTAGTCGGCCGTTTCGGGATGTCTCGGCAGCACCTAATGGAGCAGCTGCCGCCGTCTTTGTGCGCGCCATGGCTCACGCTAGGGCAATTGCTTCACTGAAATGCGCCACTTCTCGTTTTAAGTTTCTATGCCCTGGAACCGATGTCGTTTTCTAATATTTTAACTTTTTATTTCTTAATATAATGAAGAGAATATTTGATTATTAAAATAATAAAAAAATTATTAAAGAGAATTGAAAAACCTCAGTCCTACTAATAATTTTTAACGATCCAAATACGATCTTCAGAAAATTGCACACTGATAGTGGCCCTATAACAAGTTCTGAGTGGGGGGAGTCCTTCAGAGCTTTGAACATCCTTGGGGCCCTTATATAATTTTCAATAGTGATGAGGGTATTAAAGAGGATTCTTTGTGGGTCCCTATTCTTCTGCCTCTGTCTTTTCTGTAGATCATTCTTGCATAAGGGACACGTGTCAAATCCCCATTGGACCTTAATATAGCCCCATAACAAAACTAAATCATTTTTTTATTATAATATCATACTAGGATGTATCTACCTATTAATATTTAGAGATGTATCTACTATACTTATATTTGTTGGAAAAAATTGCTTACAATACCTAATTATGGGAGGAGAATATAGGACTCGAACCTTTAAGAGCGCATGTTGTTGTTAGTGATAAAAATTAAGGTTTTATCCCAATGAATCATTTTTAAGTTTTTATCTCAATATTAGCTGTATTAATATATTTTGGACCAAAAGTAAAAATTGAACAATAGCTACCATCCAGGCATCATTGATGAGCGGAAAATATATCAATATTTACCGTCCCTTTTATTTAATATTTTGTATAGTTTCTCGAGTTTTATGAACGTTTTGATGTGTTTTTATTTATTTTACAGATAAAATAAAATTGGGACTCAATGGAATCAATCAGGACGAAATGTAGAACAAAGAAGGGCAAAACCTGGACTTGACATTTGGATTTTGGAGGTTGGAAACTTGAAATGGTGTTCTAACGAAGTACAATTTCGGAAATTTTAACTTTGCGCAATTTTCATATTTTGTCCATTACTTTTTACTCCAATATCGAATTGAGGTGATTCAAGTTCCAGATGAAAGAAGACTCAAAGATCTACAACTTTGATGTTCATAAGAATTTCGAATTCTGAAGTTTTCAAGACCGAAATTGATGAAAAATTCAAAGTGTGTTATATGTAATTATTAAAGTCATTATAAAAAAAATTAGAAATTACAATTTACAATTATCAAACTTCCACCATGTTTGGTGGAGGATTTGGTGACATGTTTGGTGGAAAAATTGGTGGAAGCCTTTATATTTGCCTATAAATAGCATGCCAAATTTGATGTAAATCTCATACTTTCTTCTGGGGAATTTCCTTAGAATACTAAGAAGATAATATCTTATTTGTTTAAATTTAGTTTTCTTGTATTTAATTTCTATTTTAGTAATAAAACTTTGTTTGTTTTACTTAAAGCATGAGTAAGTAACTTCTTTCTGCTAGGGTGAAATGTGAAACTTTTATTATTATTATTTAGATTAATATCCCTTATTTTATAATATATAAATTATCTTAAAACCTGACTTAATTGGATATCACATTTATGGTCGGTTGGAATTAATTAAAATATGACTTAATCAGGATACCGCTTATATGGTCGGTTGGTAATGTAATGCATATTTATATATTATAATAAAGGAGATTTCTAGATTTTAAATAATAAAAGTGGATCACTAAACCCCTAACATTTTATTTCATTGTTGTAATTTTAACTTTTTAGTTTTCAATTAGTTACATGATGTTTTATTTATTTATGTCTTTAGTAGTCCTAGATCTGTGTCGTAACTAAATACAATATCTAGGGTTGTGATGAATTCCAATATCAATGGTTTTATAAGTTGATTTGTCTTGTGTCTTATGTAATGTTTTGGTTTATTTATTGAGTCTTAAACTTAATGCTTCTTGTTAATTGGTCACTAATAAGATTGATTTGGTAAACTTAAAATGAACTTGACGAAGAGATTTTAGGTTTCAGCCTTAGACTCAATAGCTCACGATCTCACATTCACCTTAGAGATTTCCTTCCAGGATATATATATACCTGTCGGGCGTGGGTAGTCATAATTGGAACTTAATCTTAATGAATTTAGATGTTTCTTAATTAACATAGACATATAGTTAATTGGGTTACTTTGGGTATTTGCATCTGACCATCGACAGAGGCTTTTGCATATCTTCGTATTCCAGGTTAATAAACCGACATATTACACAAATATAAGATAATCACTTCATCTTTAGAAGAATATTGGAAGGATTCACAACCCTAGATAATTTCATAATATTGATTACTTTTTTTTAGAATTTACTTTTGCATTGTTTTAATTACTTGTCTTTAGATAAAAATCATCATCCAAACAACAATCAATTTTTAGATACTTGTAGAAATTTAACTTCAATAAATTAATAGCTTAGGTATTAAGTCCTCGTGGGATCGATACATTCTATACTACTTGAGCAATACGTGCGCTTGCGTTACGTGTGTGATTTCACCGATCAATCCACCATAAATTCAAAACTTGTTTATGGGTTGAAGCTTTGATTGTGCAACAGCCATGCGAATGGAGTTGTCATACTACCTGTCACATGGCCTTAGCATGAAATGACAATACGATGGGTGTCGTCGCACAGTCGATTACACTGATCACAAATTTTAAATTTAACTAGCAATAAAGTTGGATTTATTATTCATTGTGAACACTATTACACTATAAACAAGGAAATCAGCAACGTTAATTTGAAAATTTGGAGTCATTATTCATTGTCGTATATGTGCATAGACACTGTATCTTTACATCATAATCGGATGATAAGTCTCTTATGAAGACACCGCACGAAAGTTCGGAAAGTTTCAATGATGAATGCCGGAAGGGAAGGGAACTCTAGAGAAATTCGAAAATAGCCGAGTCTGACAGACATCACTTATATCTGTCCAAGTACCCAAAGTCTAGCCGAATATACATTTGAAAACCTAAATCCGACCAAACATATGACAATTGTCTGTGAGTGTACAGATTTCCAATCACTGGAATCACGGGATCTGATTAACGTTCGGTCAGACATATATTTCAAATAAATTTGCGGCCACACATGTATCAAGCTGTTAGCAAGTATGCAGATTTTCAATAATTAAAATCACGAACCTGAATAATGTCCAGTCGAATATATATCCTAAAATAAATATTCGGCTAGACATAGATCGAGCTGTAACTAACGCTACATATTGTTAATCACTAGAAATAGGGAGGGGATTTGATTTCCCGTTCCATTTTTTCGATCCAACCTCAACACTATAAAAAGAACCTAAAAATCCTTCACTCGAGTCCCAAATTTTGGTCCATTGCAAGAATCTTATAGATCCTAATCCAAAAATCCTAATATGAAATATGAAATCTGAAATCTCCGAAAGAGAAAGTCTGAGAGAAAAACAGTGAGCAAATCCTACGGAAACTCTGGAGTTTTCGCCTTCCGTCAAGCAATCTGGCAACCGTCCAGCATTAAGAGGTGTTTCCTGAGTCGATAACATTTAAGGTACGACCTAAGGGCTCCCTAATTTCATTACTTCCTACATTTTACATTTTTAATCTGACACAACATCTCTAGCCGTATGTGAAGAACATCCGACTATATCCAGTTATTATTATTTTCCTTTCGTATATAGGATGGAAACCCAGACATAAATTCCATATCTGATTCTGAATAGATGATAGTATGGTCTGTACTCGGGATACAACTCCACATACCACTAAGAAATAATTATTATTACCATTTTGCTTCCATCTTGTTTCTAAAGTAATGCATGTTTATGAGTTTGTTTGTCTGGTTCACGCAGAATGTTCAACCAGACTCATGGTATATCCGGCAGGACGTTTATAATTTTAAACAATATCTAGTTGTGTCATTCAACACTTGGCCATAACCCGACCCCGAGCCGATATAACCGCTTGGCCACAAGGGAATGTTCCCTCCTTGTGTCATTCAACACTTGGCCATGGGGTAGAAACTCAAACCCAATGCCAATGAACACAATAAAACCTCAGTGGGATATAACCCGACCCCGAGTCGATATAACCACTTGGCCATAAGGGAATGTTCTTTCTCTGTGCCATTCAACACTTAGCCATGAGGGAGAAACTCCAACCTCATGCCAATGAACATAATAAGGCCTCGGTGGGACATAACCCGACCCCGAGCCGATGCAATAGCTTGGCCACAAGGGAATATTCCCTCCTTGTGCCATTTCGATCTGGCCTCGGCGGAACAAATGCAGCCCCGAGCCATTACACTTCTTACCAAGACTTAGCCATGAGGGAAGATCTTTGACCTTCGGCGATCTCTATGGACATTGGTAATGGCATCCCACACCAAGTAGTCCAGCAAAACAAAAACAAACATAAGAATAAAAACAAAACAAGTACAACGGAGGTGACGTATCACATACCATATACTGACCCCAAAGAGAAACAATGAGGGAACCTGAGACAACGTCCTGCCTCACGTTACCCAAAATAATAATTCTGAATCTTACAATCCAGACGTTCTGGCGAACCGAGCTATATACTAGAGGGGTGACCAACTGCATAAGGAACGCCACGAATGCCTTAATCCTTTTCTCGTGCTATGCTTGACAGGTCCAAAATGGGATGACCAGCGCCACTGGGGCATTTTCCTTCCCTGTGCTAGGCATATTTTGAGGCTATAAATGCCACGAAGGTACGTTGGCCCTCTCCGTGGTATGCATCTCCAACACTGAGCGGGAAACGCCGTGGGGGAATTATCTTTCCACACGCTATGTAAATCCAAAGGTATCGTAGTACCATAGCTGTCTTCAATTCATACATGCTATGATTACCTTGGGCACCAATAGCCACACCGACTCTTTTCGCCGAACGTGTTATGGATACCCGAGGCACCGAGAGCCACACATGTCTTCATTGGATAATGACATCTGGGATTGGCGTGGCACAAGGTACGCATTTTTCCCACATGCATTGCACCTCTTTACACATTCCGATCGCGAGTATTTCACAATAATATTAAACATGTCTTTCACGTCCAAATAATAAACTAGCATAGATGAAAATATTTTCATTTAAAATGGGAAAGCCTTATTTATATTCTAGGGATCTACTGCCCATCTTACAACTCTTTGAGGGCCATTCTAAGAGAGACTATATTAGAAATATCTTCTCAGCATCTCAGCGTTCCAGAGCTTGTTGTGGGCAGCGATGTGAAATTTCCAAACGGCTCATGGGTGAGTAAAGTTAACAAAAGCATAGCCATAGTTTCTGACAGGTCAAATGGGATGTTTCTGCTGCTGTAAATTTCTAAAAAAATGGAAGAAGTTGTCCCCATGATTAAACTTGGACCTCCAATTTTGTAGCTAATTACTTCTCCTCTTATTCCTCATATACCATCTTCTTCCCTTTGTTGGTGGTTCAGCGAATGGCTCAGCCATAGCAACGTGGGGTGGTTGTTGCGCTACTACTTGTTGATGATCTGTTATTGGAGTGGAGTAACGAGGGACAATGGGGACTTTAGGTTTCAATATATGGATATGGAACTGGAAGGTAGCAGTTTTGGAAATAATAATAGTAACCATCAACACAACAATGTTGCTATTTCCTCTCTCTTTTCGAGCATCCTCTCTTTCATTCCCCAGGGTTTCTTCTATCTTCTCCATCCACTTCGTTGTCGAAGCCTCTAAAGTTCTGTGGTTTCCATCTCCTGCCATCATCTTAGTGTGTTTGGTATTTTTTGTATTGTTCCCCACAGACAACGCCGACTATTGACAGTTGTTTTTCTTTCCAAGGCCGATTTGGGAAAATCTACTCCTCGAAAAAAAACCTCCCCCAAGGAGTGAATTTTTTTGGTTAGTTAGGAACCAAAGGCAAACTTGGTAAGCAAATAAGAGCAGAGAAAACAAAAGATTAACGTGGTTCGGTGAAGTGTGACTCCAACCCACATCCACGTGAGCTAAGAAAAGAAGTTTTTATTATAAGCTCGCGCAAAACTGACGTGCTATCTCTCTCTTACTAACTTTTAGAGCTCTCTTTTACAAGTAATCAAATGTGAAAAATGCTAACCCAAAGGAACCAACCCCTGAAACTGAATCCTCGACCCATTTATATAGGCCCCTGAATCTTCTGTTACACCCATAAATTTACCATTACACCAACCCATGACGTCAGCCACGTTTTCTTGTCATTATTATCCACTATTACACGTTCACTTTATATGGATTCCTGAATCTTTTACTACACCAATAAATTTACTGTTACACCAACCCACGACGTCAGCCACATCTTCTTGTCATTATTTCCCACTATTACACATTCTGCCAGCTTGCAACTCTGCCACTCTACTACTATTACACTTTCCGCCTACGTGACAACATGCAATTCAACCACTCTCACGTTGTTCCGTGTGTCATGAGATAATCATCTACCCTGCTCCCATTGCATCATCCTTCGGGAGGCTCAAACTCTCATGTAGGGCTTACGTCATTCATGCATAAGCACAAGATACGGAAAACTCAACCTAGGTCATTGGGTCGACATGCCAAGGTGATTGGTGCTGGATCCTCTTCCTCTCTTCTTTTCCAGGTCGGGTCGAGAGAGATTTCCCCACTTTCCTCACTTTCTCTTTACAATTCCTGAACATTTTTTTATAAGTGTTTGAAGGCTCATGAGTTTCATATGCGGCCACCTTCTTACGTTTCCTTGTTTCTTCGGGTGTATGTGATTGTGCCTTAGTTAGCTCAAATCTCATTCTCATTGTCACAAGCATAAAACATATCACAGGACGGCCTCGGGTCGGTCTTCATATGTATCAATGCTGTCGAATCTAATACATTGTTATCAGGTCAGGTGCCTCTATGCCTCGGGCTCGGGTCTTTATGTCTGATCTCTCATCCTCACCAAGACCTTGGACCCTGATCTAATTAAGTGCAAAAACTCATTCTACCACTCTTCAATCTTTTGACTTTCTTGGGACTGAAAATAGGCAAATTTTGTTCGGCTATTTTTATCCTTTCCCTCGTAAAAAGAAATGGAACCAAAAGCCTCAAATTTTCACCCTCCAAAGTAGTCGCCATCACAAAAAAGGTTAACTGGTCTGTTCATCCTCGTGAAATTCGAGCTGTAATTTATTTTTAGTGCTTAATGTTGAATAAAATTTAATTTTATTAATTTACAAAAATTGGCATATTTCTCCTATCTAATCTTGAATTTAAGGTAAACATAACTGAATAGCAATAAGTTAAAAATAAATTAGCTTAACTTTTAATACTTAATGAATCATTTAAATTTTACTCCCAAAGCTACACTTACGCAATTAATTTATTACATACCATATAAAAATTCAATTGAAAATTTTATTTTATGCAATTAATTGTTTATGGTAAAAATTGTCATCAAATCTAAAAACAATATCACTTTCCTACTATTAAATAATTTTAAAATATTATTAAGTAAACTACTACATTCATAATAAACATGGTTCTCTTTTAAATATTACTTTGTAGCTATTAATTTTTTTTAAATAAAAATCCAAAATATCATTTAATAACTTATTTATATAGTCCCCAGTGGATGTGACTTAGTGATGTAGGGCTCAGGATCTCACATTGAGATTCTAAATTCGAATATAAGGAGTGTGTTTCTTGTAAGAATCTGTGGCAGCCGGAGGTTTTACTTGCTCCGCTTAAGCTCGGAAGGGGTGATTTGGAAGCAAGATTTCCAACGATTCAAAAAAAAAGAATATATTTATATTATCAAATAATTACTTAACTTGAAAATGTTTCCAACAAGGGTATATAAATTAGGTAAATACAAATTTATTACTTTTCCTATATTTATTATAGGATAATTAAAATTAATTATGAACATATTATTCGTCTTTGTACAGTGTTGCATGTTGCTTCCTGGAACTAAACAAAAACATAATTGATTTGATCTAGAGACATATAACTAAGTCATCTTGGTCTGCTGGAAGTTGCATGTGGAGCTTCTATGAGTCGATGAAAGTCTAATTTTCTTAATTGTGACAGTGGGTCGCAATCCAAAATAACCATTTCTTCCCAATATTAGCCGTTAATGACTCTAAAATTAATTATTCAGTCTTGATCGCTGATATTGACTTGTCTTCTCCTCTCCCTTCTCATGCCATGACTCTTCATTATCATATCATTCATAGACAACAAAAATTCAGCTTTTTAAGTCATTATTTTTTACATGATATTTACTATAAAGTTTATTTCCGCTTATAAATGTCAATTACAGTGAGTTCATTGAGGAAATTATTAATTTATTTATATATAGACACACACTCTTCAATGCATACGTGATTGATTGATCATAAAGAGATTGCTCAATAAAGAAGCTTGAGTTTGAAAAGCACTTGAATGGAGACTTCATGTAATAATTCAAAATTTTAATAAGGGTATTTTCGTATTTTTTAAGTTGGTTAGTTCAGATTTCGTGCCGGAATTTGAAATCCGATCGTTGGATAGATGATTTGGACACACCAGAATATTGCCTTCGACGATGCAAACATTTCGACTGCCAACAAGTCATAGGGCAGAACGTCACTAATGTTTTTCTCAACAAAACCGTTTGGATGCATCGACTATTTTTGTTGAGATCAACTACGCCAATCGAGAGTCCAATTGAGGCAGGGATTTCATTTCACACCTTAATTGTGGATTTAATCCATTTATTTTTATATCACTATGTTGTGTCTATGAAAATATCATAAAATATATTTTAATATCAGCCATGTTTTTTTAGATGTGATATGGCGCTCTGGGCGACACGACATGATAATTATGAATTTAATTATTTTTCATAAATATTTGCAAGGTAATATAAATTTAAATTGGAACGGACCTATATTGATGATAAAAATTTAAATGGGATATAAGTAAAATTTATATATGTGGAGCCCTATAGTAGCACACATCATTGATATTATATTGTCCATTATGGAATTTGTTTGTGTGGAGCTCTGTTGTGGCCCACATTATAGTACATGGTTGCCCTGTTCTGGCAATTGTTACGCGTCCTAAGTGGCGCTATTTGGACAGTGATGATGTGTCCCTTGGTGTAAGTCTCTACATGCGCAAGGTTTGATTATTATTTGCCCCATTGAGAATGTTATCTTTATGGGCCCTTTGGGACTTATTTATATGACCTCGTGTGGTGTTTCACTCACATATTTTATTGAAATGATTAATTTTATTGATGATCCATATTTTAATTATAAATATTAAAATGCATAAATAATAGATTTCTCATATACTCGCATCATCGATATTATTTTATCGGACATACATACATACATCATACTAACCATGCAGGATTTTGGAAAAATAAATTATGATAAGTTATTAAATCCCTATTGAGCGTGTTGTTTTGCTCACCCCTTAATTATCATATTCAGGTGATGATTTTGGAGATTTTGAGGAGTAGGTTTGACTTCTCATGATCATGAGTTATTTAGAGTGGGGATCTCTCGCAACTCAATATTTCTAGGTAATTCGTCTAGATTGTTGGCTTGATCATTGATCATAATGTATCAAATTACGTAGTTATGAGATGATATATATTTTGATGAATCTTTGTTTCATTTTAAACTTGTATGGATAATCACATTTATCATTGGAATTTCTATTATTTGTTTTAAATTGATGATCTAGTATTTTTGTCATTTTTGCATGTCTCAAAGCCAAGATTCTGATTATTTTGTTTTTTAGTAAAATTTAAGGAAATTACATAGTTATCATTGACCCCTGTTTTAGGTCGTGACAACATTTTTATTTGCCAAGAGATAATATGGTGTTTAGATCATATTTGGATCGATTTGTCATTATATTCTTTGATGATATTCTAATATATTCTCAGACCAAAGAGGATCAGAAATGACACATAGAGATTGCTTTGCAAACCTTAAGGGTCAATCAATTGTATGCCAAGAGAGAGAAGTGTGACTTCTAGATGACAGAGGTCAAAATCATAGGACATATTATTTCCCAATAGGGTATTTCGGCGGATACGGCTAAGATAGAGGTTGTATTGCTTATGGAGAGGCTTAAAAATATGATTGAGATGATGATCTTTCTAAGGTTAGCAGGTTACTACAGATTCTTTGTTGAAAACCTCTTTCGAATAGCTTTATCACTAAATATGTTGACAAAGATAGAAGTTAAATTTATTTGGGACGACAAGTGCGAAGAGGCATTTCTAGAATTGAAAACCAAATTAACCAATACACCCACCCATGTTATTCTCATCCCTGGTGAACCATACTGTAGGCATTGTATTCTTACATGTGAAACCCGATGATGAGTCTCATTTGGAGGCACTACCTTTTGAGTCACGGAAGCCGCGGGAAACGGATATCGGAAGGGGGAATTCAGAATAAACGAGGTTCACTGTTTTCGTTCGTGCTGCGTTCATGTATACGTTCGAACGCCAAACAGATTGCGGGCGTTCGTGTCACGTTCGAGGAAGCGTTCGAACGGCGTCAGTGTTTCTGGTTTTGCTGCTACCTCGCACCCCAGCCCAATTAGCTCCCCAAAGCCCATAAAACACATCCCAATTTAATTACATTAAACATTAAATATTAAATAAAATATTTAAACCATTTACCAATTAAATAAAACACAAAATATAATCATACCTAATGAAGATAAATCAAATATATTAACTTCCTAACTAAACAAATCACATACTAAATTAAAAAGATGTCATGCCTAATTAAAATCAATCATAACAAATTAAAGATATTGACTTCCTATTCTAGCCAAGATTTGTCCCCCCTCAATCTTTGACTTTCATTGCTCAACACCAAATCAAATCCTCCCTTTAATGCACCAAATCCCTTCCTTGTGAGACAAGGGCCCTAACCCTTCTCTATATAAACAACCCCCAACCAAAGCCATCCTCTCGGACACACAACATCATTCACGGTAATAGCATAAAGAAGTAAAAACAATTTCTCTCCTACACCTCCTTCAATAACCGAAGCACACATATCTCTCAAATCACGCCCAAGAGACCTCAAAACTCTCCCATTGCCGCACAATACCCTCTCCAAACAGTTCAATCCGTAGCCCACTTACACAAACCGAAACTGACCCAAACCAGTCCCTAAATCACGCCCAAACAACAGTAATTTAACCCCTAAAATAGCAGCAAAAAACACTTAAAACAGCCCTTAAAATCCACAAAACAGTAACATAAAAACTGCATTCATAATCCTTAAAATAATCACACAAGACTGCATTAAGAACCCACACAAAAACTTGGAACAGTCCGTTGGAACGTCAAAACAGGTGACCTGAACAGTGAGCAGCAAAACAGAGGCCGAACAGTAGCAAATCGGAGTCAAGAACAGCAGCAAAAGACGGAGAACGACGACTCCAAACAGTGAGACAACGAACGAGAGCAGTGAACCAGTGAACCGAAAGAGTTGCGGAGCAACCACCCTTCCGACGACCGTGTGCCGTACATCCTAGAGGTGATTTAAAAGGTTAGACCTGAGGGTACTTTTCACACTCATCTTTATTTGATTTTTGTTATTTATTTTGATTGTATTTTACTTGTTTGTTAAATCTTGCTTGTGTATGATGTGTGTTGTGGGTATTGGATGAATGGAAGAGTGTCGTCTCTTGTGGTATATAGGATGGAAACCCAGACGTAAATTCTGTAGCCGAATCCGAATGGACGGTATTGCGGTCTGTACTTGGGATACAACTCCACGTACCGCTTGAGCAAGCGGCACCCTCTTTTGTTTTGTGTTGTTTTGGTTTATTTATTTTTCGTCACTTGAATTCTGCATGTTGCTTATTTATGCATGATTCAATCGAGCGCATGGGCTTAGTAAGTGGAATGAAAGATCCCCTATGGGGAGGGGTTAAAGCCCTTTACCATGATGCTTTGTCGCGCCAGTTGATGTGTGTTCGGTTGGATGTAAGATGTGTTCAATCGGGCATATTTAGTTTGATATGATTGTCTTTATGTTTGTATGCATGATGCGATCGAGCGCATGGGCTTAGTAAGTGGAATGAAAGATCCACTATGGGGAGGGGTTAAAGCCCTTTACCACGATGCTTTGCCGCGCCGGTTGATGTGTGTTCGGATTGGATGTAAGATGTGTTCAATCGGGCATACTTGGTTTGATATGATTGTCTTTATGTTTGCATGCATGATGTGATCGAGCGCATGGGCTTAGCAAGTGGAATGAAATGATCCCCTAGGGGGAGGGGTTAAAGCCCTTTACCACGATGCTTTGCCGCGCTGCGCCTCGCATTGTACTTATCGCCATTTATATATTGCGTCCCATTTCATGCATCAGGTCTGTTCTCGTTCGAACGCGTTTACGAACGCAACTCGAACGCGCAAGCATTTTGCCTTATCATGCATCAGGTCTCATTTCTGTTCGAACGCGTTCACAAACGCCAAACGAACGTGAGCATTCTGTTTCATTTCCATTCGAACGCGTTCACAAACGCCATACGAACGTGAGCATTCTGTTTCATTTCCGTTCGAACGCGTTTACGAACGCTACTCGAACGAGAACCTTCTGTTTACCGTTCGAACGCGTCTACGAATGCTGCACGAACGCCCACGGTAAATAGATCCTCTTGTATCACATTATGACATGTCCATCTTAGCACATAGTTCCCTTTTTCTTACGTTATGCATTTGTATTATCTCTCTAGTTGTCTATTTCTGTTATGCGCCTAAATATCTTTTCTTAATATGCATGTTAGTAAGAATGCTATTTGTTTGCGCTTCTGTGTCCACCAATGTGTTCATTAACTTGTATGCTTGCCATATGATAAATCTTATGTATGCAAATTGAGACATAGATTACATGCAAATAGGCTGTATGCAAATTCGAATATGTGCTACATATAAATTTAGATGAACTTGTTGATGTATGTATGTGGATTTAGAAGCATGATATTCTTAGAAGTAAGTGTTACTTAAGCCTGATTAAATTATTATATAAATCCTTTCATTACAAGTGGCATAAGTAAGGGACCGTTCCGAACCCAACGGTTTGAGGTCTTCCCTTGCGAGGGGTGAGTGCGGCCTTAAATCTTTGTCCCGGTTCACACCGGGTGGCGACTCCATTATTCTCCGGTTTAGTCCCCCGTGACTACTCCGTACTCCCGACCGGGCCGCGAGCCCGGGACAGCATGCGTCGCCTAGTTCCTGTGTTCCCACACATACACAGTTTATATAAATGCATCTGGCATTGGATTGAGGTATATATTGATGCAAAATGGTAGAGTGATAGCCAACGCCTTTAGACAGCTGAAACCTCATGAGAGGAACTATCCAACGTACGACCTTGAGTTAGCTATTTTTATCTTTACCTTAATGATTTGGAGGTGTTATCTTTATGGGGTCAAATTTAATGTATATTTTGATCACAAGAATTTGAAGTACATGTTCACTCAACATGATTTGAATTTAAGGTAAAAGAGATGGATACAGTACATGGAGCATTATGATTATATCTTGAGTATCATTCGGATAAGGCTAATGCTGACACCTTAAACCGTGGGGATCTTAAAGTGTTTAACCTTGGAGGACTGGAAGAGAGATGTGACAGTCGGGGACTACCAATTACGATATCATGAAGATGTTCATCGGGCTTATGCATACAACGTTATTGTGGTTCCTATACTTTTTCAAGTTTTTCAAATGGTGAAACAACATCAGTGGCAAGATGAATATTTGAGAATGAGATGGAATCAACTACAAAACGACGAACAATTGAATGGTTGGAGTATGAGTGTGGATGGGTTTCTTATTTTCAATGGGAAGTTAGTTGCACATAATGACATCGAACTCAATGAGACTATTATGTCAGAAGCTCATCGATCCAGGTTGCTTAAAAACACTCGGGAGGCACTAAGATGTATATGGATCTCAAAATATAGTATTGGTGGGTAGGTAGTTAAAGACTAAACATCAGAGGCCAGCTGGAATATTACAACCCTTACATATTACTGAGTGGAAGTGGGACTATATCACCATGGATTTGGTGTCGGATTTACCAAAGACACAACAAGGATTTAATGTTGTTTAGGTGGTTGTTGATCGATTAACCAAGACATCATTTTTTTCCTATTAGCATGAGATATTCTCCAGCGAAACTCGATAAGTTATATGCAGATTCGATTATTTGATTTTATGGGATTCCCTAATCCTTCATTTCAGATAAAGATTCACAATTCACATCTTAGTTTTAGAAGAGTCTACAGAATGCCTTAGTGGCACAGTTGAATTTTAGTACCGCTTTCCACCCTCAGACATATGGGCAATCTGAAATGGTTATACAGATCCTTGAAGATATAATAGAGTTTGTGTTATGGATTTTCAAGGAAGTTGGACTAATCATTTACTTTTCATATAATTTGCTTATAATAACAGCTACCAGTCCAATATCGATGTTGCTCATTTTGAGGCATTATATGATAAATCATAGAGATCTCCACTATGTTGGGTTGAAACAAGGGAAAGAGTCACCATCAGGCCATATTTGATACAATAGACTATCGAGAAGATTAAAGTCATCGGAGCTACCGTGAAGAAGTTACAGCCGATTGAATTTTCTGGCCAACTCACTGTTTTCCTCAACACATGGTGCCACCTCTACCCCCCGATTTTCACTGCGGTGAGTACAACTCCCTCTCGCCATTTCCGTTAAAATGCCATTAACTTCATCCTGATTCGACATTGTTTAAGAGATTTCCATTTTTTAGGGAAGATTCGGATCCCATAGGGTCGGATCGGAGCCCCTTGTAGTGGAACTGGTCAAACTAGTAGATACAAACATGGGTTTATTTTTATATAATTAAATGGGATATTATATTCCATTAGAAGTCCATAGGAAAAAATCTCAGACGAATCTGCGTGCAACGCGCAAGTGCTAAAGTATCATCTATCCGTGTGTCCTGATGCGCCCCTGTATTTTTTCGAACTAGAAAGTGTAACACCCTAGTTGTACGACAGATCATTATGGACATGGATGGGTCCTCATGTTAACCAAACTCGTAAAAGTTCAAGTTAAGTTGAGCTGTAAATTTTTGATTTTCAAATTATAGGAACCGATCTCCTAGCGCAGTGGAAACGCCTTAGGCACCCGGGATCGACCTTGAAAATTTTTATGCCCTTCCTTTTGCTTGGCCGAATGTAACCAGCTTCATCACAGAAATTTTACTTCTGTTTTTAGCAAGATTTCAGCCCTCGAACAGCCTCTGAACAACAGTTTAAATATGAACTTTTTTGGACTTGAAATGCGCCGAGCTCTTTACCAAAACAATACATGCTTTGCGTCAACTCCAATAGCATTTCAGGTCTGATTTTTCAATCAAAAAGAGTCCCACAACAGTATTAAAACACCCATTGATATTCCCTAATTTTTCTAGATTAAATATGAAACAAACCAAACCCAAAAATACAACAAAGAATGGCGGCAGTGAGCAAAATCTACTCACTGTCGTGAGGTGATTAAGAAGAGGAGATGATGATGATTTTGGTTCGACGTCAAATGGCCTACCGTGCTATGTCTCGCAACTAACAGAAAATAGTGTGGGCTACACTCACAAACTAATCTCTAAACTCTTTAGAGATCAAAGTCACACAAGAATTTTTTGTATTTATTTTGTTCTTTTCTTTCACTTCTTGAGAGAAAAGAATGATCAAAGGGTGGCTATAGTTTGGAATGAGTTAGGTTAGCAAAAAGAAAATCCAATTTTCTTTTTAAACTTGCACACTCAGAACATTAGTCAACTTAGAGACTTGACCCGTAATCTTCTTATTGTCTTCAACTACTTGATCTATTAATGACTCAAACATTTGATTGGTTTTACTCTAGGCCTCTATAAATACGTGCACAGTGTCCTCTAAAGAATTTCTAGGAATGGCAGGTGTATGATACTGGAGGGCACTATAACTTTTAGGCTGTGATGTTTGAGTGGGCTGTTGAGCCTTATGTTTCCAACTAAAATTTAGGTGGTTCCGCCAACCAAGATTATAAGTATCTGAATATGGTGTATAAGGTTTCTTGTACATCTCTAAGGTATTGCATTGTTCCTCATATGCTTCCCTCATCTCACCATATAAATGACACTCTTGAGCCAGATGGTCAATCCCCTTACACATAAAACATACCCCTTGGGGTTCTAATTGGGCTATCACATGCATAGTCTTGCTATCTTTGGCTTTTAAGGCTCATATCTCTCTAGTCAATAGCTCAACACGTGTTCTAGGACTATCCTCTTCTCTAAAGTGGTTATGCCTGTTAGAGCTGGTCTTCAGAGTGCCAATCCGGATCATATTTATGTCCAATTCATAAATACGAACAATTCTGTTTTCCATAATATTACTAATTTAATGGTAGCACCATTGTCTTTTATACACTTATTCAATCTAATTACGATTAGATATCTGATTATGATTAGATCGAAACTAAATCTGATTTAGTGATACGTGTATATTATACAAATACCCTATGATTTACAATATAGTGAGCAGTTACAACGTAGTTTGTAATTGACATTGGGAAGCGCACTATAAGATGTATATCCTTAAATAAAGTTCATGGTCAAGATTTTCTAACACGGGTCGGTTAGTAAAATCCGCTGAGACCAGTACATGTCGTATATCGTGACTTGGTCCGATGGTTTATCCCAATGAACCATTAGTCTCGGGAGACTCGTATAGATATGTAGGTGTTTATTTGATAAGACACTGAACGACTCACTGAATATTTCCTAATATATGGTACACCAATGTCAATAGGAATTTTCTCGAGTTGAGCGAGCATAGTGGTCCTTCGACTTGAGATACCACAGTGGGATATATGAGTTATCCTCCACAATTTGATGGCAGTCACGTCACCGATCTATTTAGATCAGACCTCCGCCTGTTCGTTGGGTGTGGACTGATGCTCATGATATCCAGTGCGTATCAAGATATAATTCGCCAGTCCTGTGTATATGGCATAGGCATCCTCACGTGTTTACGATCTAGTAAATCCATGGCCGTGGTATAACTTTAGAAATCAGTTCCAAGTGCTATTTAGATATCCTAAATTGAAAGTCGACTATATTTTACTAAACGGGTTTGACGTTTTTATCTATACCCTATGTATAATATGGATAGCCTGTGACGGAGGGATTATACGTATGCAATAACCTCGACTTGCATAGTTTAGCGAGATTATCTGTGGTCGTCATAATTCATGAGTGGGTGAATTATGGACACGAAATTGGATTTCTTGACGGATAAACCTAAAATTAGAGAGTCCCATAATATGAAGTGTACTCTTTGAGCACTTGGGCAACGCGATATGAATAATACTGATTATTCATAATACTTCATTGAATTAAATGAGTTAATTCGAATCATTTAATCGGTTAAACGATAACACATGCATTAGGGGATTTTGGCCAATCGTAATTATTGTGTATTTGTATTTGATACATAATACGATTAGATACACATTAATTATTCATCAAATGAGATTTTGACACATGCCATAAACATACGTATTTGATATTTATTGTAAATAAAAATACATATATAATAATAATTATACTAATTGATTATTTGAATATTTAATTGTTAAATATTTAAATGATTAATTAATAAACTTTTTTTCATAAATGTTATGAAATTTGTCCAATTATTATTTGAACACATGACATGAATTTATTAAGCTAAATGTGTGTCAATTTGATTGGCCACCAAAAAGCTTAATATTAATTTAATTAGATTAAATTGGTAATTTTCCAAAAATACCCCTATAGGTTTGTTTCAACCATTTTTAAAAGAAAAAAATTTGTTTCCTTCATCTTGTTCTCTCTATGGCCGAATACATAACCTAAAAAAGCTCTCAAATGGTTTTTGATGAATCAAAGTGGAGAAAGAAGAAAAATCAAGAAATAAAGCTAAGGAATCATAGGATTAAAGGTAATTCTAAAATCCCTAAGCTTGGAAAATTATGTTTCTTGTTTCTTGATGATATAGTGATATCTAGGGTTTCCTCTTTTCCATAAAGTTTGCGGCTTTTGGTTGTGGATGATGAATTGGAAGCTAATGAAGCATTGTGAAATATTTTGGATAAAATTAGTGTAATTAGTGTCCAAATTAGTCATTTGATGACATGTTGCCATTCTAGAGTGTTATGACCACTCTTATAATGCCTAGAATTGTTCTTGAGTGATTCATATGTTGTGACTTGAATTGGTGTTGAAATTAATTTGATTAATGTTGAAAAATTGGATTTAAAGCATGAAATTTGGGATTTTCGGTTTCTGGATAAGATCTGAATAAACTGGAAATTTTGTGATGAATTTGATGTCATATGAATGTATTTGATGTGTTTCGGGAGTTGGAACAATTTCCGGAAAGTGTTTCAGAGTTGAAATAAGCGAAAATGGCGAAAAACGGCGTTACCGGGTGACTTTTGAGCCAATCGGGGGACGGCTGTCCAAACAGTGAGTTCATCACTGTTTGGGCAGCCCATGAACTGTCCTAACACTATTGGGGCTGACCTGGGCAGTCCCCATAAGTATTGGGTGGTCGGTTTGGTCAAAAACACGTTTTGCTTCATTTTGCGGAAGAACGTTTTTCGTAAAAGTTTCGCGACATTTCCTTTATATTTATGTCGCTATTTGATAACGAATAAATTGGTTTAGGTGAAATATGAATAAATTTTTCATATTAGATATTGAATAATTTATTCGAAAATTTGAAAAAGTTTTAAAATTATGATTTCGCCCGAACCGCGCTTCCTCTGCGCCCATCGCCCAAAACCTTAACAAAATTGATATCAGAGCAGGTCTGATGCTTTATCCATTACATTATTCATGCTTGATATTTGATATTTAATCCAATTTTAATGTTCACACATGCATATAATCTATATATGTTTCTTGACTTTTCGGTTCTACGCTAACAGAAATGTAACGGAAATTTAATTGTTAAATTAAGTTATATTTTCTCTAGGTAGAATTGAATTGTTTAGAAAATGATTTAGATTAAAATTCTGCATTTGATGTAGAGTATAGCTTCCTGAGGAAAATCCCCGCTTATAAATAGGGCTGTAAAGTGACGTGTATTGGATGCATGTTTCTTGGTCCGTCTTGTCAGTACGGTTTATGGGTATCTTTCTATAACTGCATCCGAGATAGTGCCAAAGCTGTGAGGGTGTAGGTTATGTGATTTTATCCATGCCGGTTGTATATTGATACTAGACAAATTCAAGTGAAAGTGGAAATCCTGAACATGCTAAAGCTGTCAGGACTACATCGGTAGCTTGAGTTTGTCATTGACAAATGAAGCCTTGATACACCTTCTTGTGAACGTACCAAAGTTGTCATAACGAGAAACAGTCATGACCAAAATCAGGAGTCACTGGTGAGTGATTGACAATGAGTTGTCTACCTAATGAATATATGTAGGTGAGATCGTGCCAAAGCTGTGAGTCGAAATATATTCATGGGATCATACTCTCACTGTGGAATTCGATTTAATTATTGAATTTCCGTTCTCCGTTTGGGATTACGGTATTACGTAAAGTAGTGGGAGACACTGCTTGGTTAAAAATCCATAACTAAAGTAGTGCGTAATTTTATGGAAAATACTGCTTTCATTTACCCAAATTGTAAATTAACCCCTTATAAACTGGTGATATTGGAATTCATCACAACCCTAGATAATGGGCTTAATTACAACACATATTTACGGGTAGTAAAAACTTAAATAAAATAAAAGACATAAAGTAAATTGCTGGAAATTAAATGCTGAAAAGTAAATGCTGAAAGTAAATTGCTGAAAAGTAAATGCTGAAAGTAAATTACTGAAAAGTAAATAAAGTAAAAGTACAATAAAAGAAAATGCTAAGGTAAAAAGATCCACTTTTATTACTTCTATTTTAGATATCTCCCTTAATACAATATATTAACTTTGCATGATAATTACCAACCAGCCATATATGCGGTATCCAGATTAAGTCAAATTAATAATTAATTACCAACCGACCAATTAGGCGGTATCCAGTTTAGTCAGGTTAAAACCAATTTCAATATTTACCAACTGACCATAAGACGGTATCCTCATTAAGTCACGTTTTAACTAGTTTATATATTATATTTAAGGGAGATTAATCTAAATATTAGTAATAAAAGTTTTACCTTTTACCCTAGCAAGGGGGAGTTACCTCCTCATTACTGAAAAGTAAAATGCTGAAAAGTAAAGAAATGAAAGTACTGTGCGTAAAAGTAAATTGCAGAAAGTAAAGAGTGAAAAGTAAAGAAAAGAAAGTGCGAAAGCTGAAATTAAATACTGAAAGTTGTAAATAAACAAGCAAGATACAATCTTCTTATTATTCTTAAGGAATTACATAGAAGAATGTATGAATTTACAAATGAAATGGCTTGGTATTTATAGGCAAAATTTTACCTCCACCAAATCCATTATTAATTGCTCCACTAATTGCTATCATGTTTGGTTGGAGTTTGACTATTTTTATTTTTTATTTATTTATTTATTTTTTTGCTTTGAAAATGACTTTAATAATTACACATAACACACTTCCGGATGTTTCATCAATTTCGGTCATGAAACATTCAGAATTCCAAATTATTGTGTTCTTCACTGTTGTATATCTTTAAGTCTTCTTTAATTTGGAACTTGAATCAGCTCAATCCGATATCAGAGTAAAAGGGTATGCCCAAAATACGACAATTGCGCAAAATTGGAATATCTGAAACTATACTTCATTAGAACGCCCTTTCAAGTTTCCAATCTCCAAAATTAATATGGAAAGTCCCATTTTTGCCCTTATTTGACCCACATTTCATCCTAAATGATTCTATTGAGTCCCAATATTATTCTATCTGCAAAATAAACTAAAAAACATCAAAACGTTCATCAAACCCGAGAAACTAAATAAAATATTAAGTAAAAAGGGCCATAAATATTGATATATTTTCCGCTCATCACACCCCGAAACCTAACATTTTGCTAGTCCTCGAGAAAAACAACAAAATAAAATACAAGAAACAATTAAAATTAAACTAAGCCACTTTCGTAGGGATCACAGTTGCATATTTAGCATATGCAACAAGCCTTTAAACCCCTAGGTGTCCCTAGTGGACGAATTGTAGTCTCGTGAAGGCTTACATCAACGATACCCATAAACATTTGATAAAAGTAAAAAGATAGTAAAACTAATGCACACAAAAACAAAAAGACAAGAGAAAATAGAATAAAGAAGTTAGTGACTAAACATGTGAAACTTCTTATCCAAGTTAATAATTGTTTTCTTTCTTTCTAGATTACTGAATAAATGAATTCTCTGATTATTTTTTACCATTCTTCATATACACAGCCAAAAAAATATTAATCAACTCATTTTGCCCACAATAGTCACAAGTGCAGTTGAGAAGAAAGTAATATTTTTGTCCTAAAGTTATATCAGAATTCACACCTTTTTTAAAGCAATGAAATAATTTTTCTGATTTTTTTTATTTATTTTTTATTTTTATTTATTTATATACAATATCTTCCATCCATGTAACGAGCTTTAGGTCAGTGCTCCCAAACCAGTTGGCTTTAGGGCACTAGGTGTTAAGACACCCCTTACAGACTTAATAACTCAGACTTCCGATATATATATTTTTGCAACATCTTCGATCCATGTAGCGAGCTTTGGGTCAGTGACTCCCAAACCAGTTGGCTTTAAGGCACAAGGTGTTAAAACACCCATACAGACTTAATAACTCGGATCTCGAATGTTTTTTTTTCTTTTTTTATCCCATCGCTTTTTTTAGGTGCTTCCTCAATTTAAACTAGAGCACTGAATATTACAAACTTTTCAATTACATCTCATGTTCGTATGTTACCATGCATATTGATAATATCTGTCAACTGGGCATATGAAGATTCATTTTAGTTAGTTTTATGGAGAATTCACAAATTAAATAATTCAAAATGAAAAAACAAAAATTAACTTGTTTTGAAATAGGTTGAGATACGTCTCAGGAGTGGAAATTCCTTACTCGGCTATCTCTTACACCAATTTCACCCGATTAATCAAATTAAAAACAAAAAAAACAAAAATTTGATTTTTGTAAAAAAAATTTGAATTTTTTTCAAAAATATTAGACTAAAAAATAAAAACAAGATACTAGTCAACTATTCCCCTCCCCCAAACCTAAATGAGACATTGTCCCCAATGTCTTAAAAAGTAGAGAGAAGTTTAGAAACAGTACATGGTTAGCTAAATTTCTACATCTAGAAGAGAAATTTAAAGGATAAGATCCAGATTAATCCTTCGTTTCTTACGATCATTATCAGATCAGTTAATCTTGGAAAGGATATGGTCAATTTGTGGTTCAAAGGCTAAGATTTGGTCAATTAAATCCGGGGCAGTTCTGACAGTAAAGATGAGATCTTTTACAAGTTTTGACACGAACCCATTTCTCCGGGCATCATCAAGAAACACACAAAGAAAGTCATAAAATATGTCAGCATTATATAGTCCAAGTGGTTTCGGGTGTATGTTCAAGTTCGCCCAAGATAGTACTGTAAAAATTTCCTCCATTGTGCCCAAGCCACCTGGCAAAGCAATAAATGCATCAGCACGGTTAATCATTTCCACTAATCGTTCAGACATACCTGACACGATCAGTTCCTCTCCGTTTGATGGACCTATCAGATTCACCTCCGCCAAGGGTTTTGGGATGATTCCCAAGACTTGACTGCCTCCTCCCTGTACGGCCTTTGAAACGATCCCCATTAGTCCAAGATTGCCACCGCCATATACTAAGTGCATATTCCTTTAAGATAAGACTCGACCCAATTCTTGTGATGCTGCTACGTATTGTGGCTTAGTACCAACACTAGTACCGCAAAACACACAGATTTTTTCAACTCGTCTTCTTGAAGTAGCTTCCATTTTTATCAGGATGCCTTCAAAAGTGCAATGATGAGTTGAATTTATAACACCTGAAAAAGGTGAGTAAAAATAATTACACTAGTACCTGCCAGATGGCAATTATTAGTAAAATAGTAAAATAAATTGTGAAAGATCAAAAAGATCTGGATCCTGTCGGAAAAAATAAAAGAAAATAACAAAACAAATCAAAATTATTAGGAAAAGACAAAGAGATATAATATTTACAAGAAAGTAAAAGCTTGAATGACGTCTATGCGTCAGGGACAAGCTTCTCATCCAATTTTCTTATAAATTGGCAAATAGTGTCTTTTTTAGTCAGATTCCCGAGACTTAACTGTTGTCTTTCTTTTCGGAATTGTGTATATAACATGTGAATTTCATGATATACATATCCACTGGGATGCGTCTCAAGAGTTTTGGATATGTCATCCAAAGCCTCCTTACTCAAGCCATCCCTAATGAAATTAATCTTATCTTCACGGTTATCAGACACCATTCCCAAAAAACGACAACGAATATTACATGTCATACGAGCACATTTATAACAAACACCCATTCTTTTAGCTCTTCTTTTTTTAAACATAGGTGCTTCTTCCTAAACCAGGCAGATGTGAAATAAAAGAGTCAGAAGACTCACCTGCCAATCGGACGCGTTCTTCAATAATCCAACGAATGTCAGTAGGAATACCCTTGATCATCAGCAGTCTCATTCGTTCTAAGCGAGCTTTGTAGACTTTCATCAGAGAATTTTGAGGGAGAAAAGAAAATTGCTTGTGAATATTTGCGAGAACTTCTTCCATCCTGAAATCTGACTTTACCTACACAAATTAAACACACAAAAATAAAACACACCAAATCACAATATATATAAAAATTGCATGGGTTGCCTCCCTGCTAGCGCTAAATTTAACGTCGTCAGTTGGATATGACTGCCCGAACATTAGGCTAGATCTGAAAATGTGACACTTTCTTTTTGTCGCTCAAATGATCCTCCCCAGTAGTGCTTGACACGCTTATTTTTAACCTTGAATGTTTTGTTGGAGTCGTGATCATGTATCTCAACAGCTCTATTTGGTAAAACTTGGGTGATTAAGAATGGTCCTGACTACCGTGATTTTGGCTTCCATGGGAAGAGTTTCAATCTTGATTTGTTTAACAGTACCCTCTGGCCTGGTTCTAGTTGTATGCGCATTGACTTCTCATCATGTCTCTTCTTGGCCCTTTCTTTGTACAGTTTGGCATTCTCAAAAAGCTGTATGTGAAATTCCTCCAATTCATTGAACTGGTGGAACTGTATTGTTGGACAATTATGACCCATAGCATCACTATTTGTAAAAGACATGATGTTCTTTGTACAAATTAACTATGTGACAAAGGAAATTACTCTTTTATCATTATGTAATTGGATTACTTGGATATATAAATGATAAAAGTCCATATGATTAGTACCGAATTAATAAGATATGAGATAGTATTAATCCACGAAAGGTTTAATCATTAAATATCCCTAGTCGTAGTATTATCGAGACTGGACATCGATAATGCGGAATAGGCTAGTATTACACTTGTGCGCGTTATGAAAGCTTAACGACATAGTTCTCATATATTTAAGTAATGGATACTTATGCAAGTGTGATAGGAGGTTCTGTTAGCCGTTGGACCGGGAACAGCTTCGCTCTGGATAGACCCCTCGGAATCCCATTGGTAGTAAGACTATGAGTCTTTGGGAATCCGAATCAGGGTAGGTGTATGTGGTCTTAACTTGAGACTTGCATCGCTAATTGATGAGCAGAAAATATATCAATATTTACCGCCCTTTTACTTAATATTTTGTTTAGTTTCTCTGGTTTGATGAAAGTTTTGATGTGTTTTAGTTTATTTTGCAGATAAAATAATATTGAGACACAATGAAATCATTTAGGATGAAATGTGGGTCAAATAAGGGCAAATATTGGACTTGACATTTTAATTTTGGAGATTGGAAACTTGAAATGGCGTTTTAACGAAGTGCAGTTTTGGAAATTCTAGTTTTGCGCATCAGTCGTAGTTTCGGCATAACCTTTTACTCCGATATCGGATTGAGCTGATTCAAGTTCCAGATTAAAGAACACTCAAATATCTACAACTTTGAAAGAAAAAATAATTTCGAATTCTGAATATTTCATGCCCGAAATTGATGAACCATCCAGAAGTGTGTTGTGTGTAATTATTAAAGTCATTTTCAATCATTTTCAAAGCAAAAAATAAATTAATAAATAAATAATAAAAATTATCAAATCACCACCAAACATGATAAGCAATTATTGGAGCAATTAATAATGGATTTGGTGGAGCAATTAGTGGAGCAATTAATAATGGATTTGCCTATAAATACCAAGTCATTTCATTTGTAAATTCATACTTTCTTCTAAGGAATTCCTTAAGAATACTAAGAAGATTGTATCTTGTTTGTTTATTTACAGCTTTCAGTAATTAATTTCCACTTTCGCACTTTCTTTACTTTACTTTTCAGTTTTTACTTTCCGCAATTTACTTTTACACACAGTACTTTTCTTTCTTTAATTTTCAGTTTTTACTTTTCAGTAATGAGGAGGTAACTCCCCTTTGTTGGGGTAAAATGTAAGACTTTTATTACTAATATTTAGATTAATCTCCCTTAATTATAATATATAAACTAGTTAAAACCTGACTTAACAAGGATACCGCCATATTGGTCGGTTGGTAATTATTTAAATTGGTTTTAACCTGACTAAACTGGATACCGCCTGATTGGTCGGTTGGTAATTAATTATTAATTTGACTTAATCTGGATACCGTCTATATGGCTGGTTGGTAATTATCATGCAAAGTTAATATATTATATTAAGAAAGATATCTAAAGTAGAAGTAATAAAAGTGGATCCTTTTAGCTCAGCATTTTCTTTTATTATACTTTTACTTTATTTACTTTTCAGCAATTTACTTTCAGCATTTACTTTTCAGCAATTTACTTTCAGCATTTACTTTCTGCATTTACTTTTCAGTAATTTACTTTCAGCATTTACTTTTCAGCAATTTATTTTCAGCGTTTACTTTTCAGTAATTTACTTTCAGCATTTACTTTTCAGCATTTAATTTTCAGTATTTTACTTTGTCTTTTATTTTATTTAAGTTTTTACTACCCGTAAATATGTGTCGTAACTAAGCCAGTTATCTGGGGTTGTAATGAAATCCAATATCACCGGTTTATAAGGGGTTATTTTATAGTTTGGATAATTTAAAGGTTTACTTATTAAGTCTTAAGCTTAATGCGTCTTGTTAATTGGTCACTAATAAGATTGATATGGTAAATCTAAAATAAACTTGACAAAGGAATTTTAAGTTTCAGCCTTAGACTTAATAACCCACGATCTTGCTTGAGGATAGATAACACTTTAATAGATTTCCTTACAGGATAGACATATACCTGTCGGGAGGGGGTAGCCATAATTGGAACTTAAACTTAATGAATCCAGGTAATTTGGTTGACATAGACATATGGTTCAATTGGGTTATACTGGGTATTTGCGTCTAACCATCGACAGAGGCTTTCGCATAATTTAGTGTTCCAGGTTAGTAAACCGATATATTACACAAAAATTAAATAACCACTTCATCTTTAAAATGATATTGGAAGATTCACAACCCTAGATAGTTTCATAATATTGAATTTTCTTAAACCTACTTTCATGCAATTTTTTTACTTATTTTTAAATTAAAAATCATCACCATTTCAAATCAATCAATCAACCTGTTAGATAATAGTAATCATTTGACCTCATAAAATTAATAGATTAGGTATTAAGTCCTCGTGGGATCAATACTTTTTATACTACTTGAACGATACATGCGCTTGCGTTATACGCGTGTGTGTAAGCACCGGTCAAGTTTTTGGCGCCGTTGTTGGGGACTTATTTATCTTTCACTATTAGTTTTGGGGTTAGATACGTTACTTGTATCTAATTTCTTTTTACTTATTGTTTTTGTTTTCTTGTGTTTCAGGTTCTCAGAAACTACATGAGACGAACCAGAAGCTTTGAACTCCGAACGCTTGACCCAGAAATTGAAAGAACCATCAGACAGTTGAGAAGGGAAAGACGAGAAGGCCAAGAAGCTTTAGTCAACATGGAACCTGAACCTTTGGAAGTTGCACCACCGATACCCATTCGAAACAGAACCATTCTGGTGGTCGATGACTTCATTTCCTGTATTGTACTTCCTCTTTTACCAGCAAATGCGTGTGATATCAAAACATGCATCCAGATGATTCAGCAGTCAGTACAGTTTGGGGGAAATGTAACTGAAGATCCTAATGCCCACATCAGTAACTTCCTGGAAGTTTACGATACTTTCAATTACAACCGAGCAGCTGAAGAAGCAATAAGACTGCGGGTTTTTCCATATTCCCTGAAAGGCAGAGCTAAAGCTTGGCTACATTCGTTACCAGCAGGTTCCATCACAACTTGGAACACTCTAGCCACCAAATTCCTTGTAAAGTACTTTCCACCAGCCAGAACTGCAAAGTTGAGGAATGACATCACATCTTTTGTACAACAAGATTCAAAATCCCTTTGCGAAGCTTGGGAAAGATTCAAAGATTTACTCCGGAAATGTCCTCATCATGAGATCGCAAAGTGGCTACAAGTCCAAACCTTCTACAATGGACTTTCTGAAATAATGAGAAACGCAATTGATACTGCTTCTTGAGGAGCTTTGATGGCAAAAGGAGAAGATCAGGCATGTGACCTAATTGAAGAAATGGCTAACAATAATTCATTGTGGCCAACAGAAAGAAGCTTGATCCAACGAATTGCTGGAATTTATGAAGTTGGAGCCAACACAGCAGTGAATGCCAAGCTGGATCAGATTTGCAAAAATTTGGAAACTCTTAACATGAAGGTTAATGGTGGATCCACAAGTTCACCATTTGGAGGAGCACCTGAGTCAGAATTTTTCAACCAACATAAAAAAAACGGTGAATTATGTCAACAATTTCAACAGACAGGGGAACAATCCATATTCGAACACCTACAACCTAGGGTGGAGGAATCATCCCAATTTCACATGGAGCAACAATTCAGGGTAAATGAACAACCCATCACCCGAATTCCAACAATAGAACAAAGGCCAGGAGCAGAACAAAGATATGATGCTATGTTTCAATCCCAAGCAGCATTAATTCAAAGTCAATCAGCTTCTATTAAAGAACTGGAGAATCAAATTGGACAACTGGCCAATGCTCAGAGTTACAGACCGCCAGGTAACCTTCCTAGCAACACAGCGCCAAATCCAAGGAACATGGGAAATGAGCAATGTCATGCCATCATGTTAAAAAGCGGTACTGAAATCAACAAAGATGTTGGAATCAAGGCAACAACAATTGAAGATATTCCAAAAGAAACAAAGCAACAGATGGAGGAAAAAGAAGCAAAGGAAAAAGAACAGATCACTCCACCTCCACATTTTCCTCAGCGTCTTCAGAAGAATAAATTGGACAAGCAGTTTGCTCGATTCTTGGAGGTGTTCAAAAAGCTGCATATCAACATTCCATTTGCAGAAGCGTTGGAACAAATACCCAGCTATGCCAAATTAATGAAAGACATTCTTTCACGAAAGCGGAGATTGAGAGATTATGAGACAATAGCATTATCAGAAGAATGCAGCGCTATCATTCAGAGAAAACTTCCTCCAAAGTTGAAAGATCCTGGCAGTATCACTGTTCCTTGCACCATAGGAGAACATAACTTCGATAAGGCTCTGTGTGATATAGGTGCGAGTTTTAACTTGATGCTTTTTTCTATTTTCAGGAAATTACAGATTGGAGAAACAATGCCAACTTCAGTCTCTCTACAACTTGCTGATAGAACGCTCGTATTTCCAAGAGGCGTAGTTGAGGATGTGCTGGTCAAGGTTGATAAATTTATTTTCCCAGCAGATTTTATTGTCCTTGATATGGAGGAAGACGCAGACATGCCAATCATCCTTGGGAGACCATTCTTGGCTACAGGTCGAACCATTATTGATGTACAAAAAGGAGAACTAACCATGAGGGTACATGACCAAAAAGTAACATTCAATGTTTTTAAAGCCATGAATTTCCCGAATGACGAGAAAGAGGAATGTTTCAGACTTGATGTGATAAATAGTACCATCCAGACCTCCAATGCAATGCAAAGTTCTGCTGACAAACTTAAAGCATGTCAATTGCCTGTGGAGCCTGAAGATAAAGCGCACTGCATACTGAAGAAGCCTATTCTTGCACTACAAGCAACATAAGAGAAAAGGTTCCACCAGATCAACGAATTGGAGGAATTTCACAATCAGCCTTTTGAGGATGCCAAATTGTACAAAGAAAAGGCAAGGAAAAGACACGATGAGAAGTTAGTGCGCATACAACTGGAACCAGGGCAGAAGGTACTGTTAAACAAATCAATGGTGAAATTCTTCCCATGGAAGCCAAAATCACGGTGGTCAGGTCCATTTGTGATCACCAAGGTTTTACCAGACATAGCCGTTGAGATACATGATCACGCAGGATACATAATTAGTACTCTTAAATGCTGCAGCTATCGGGATAGTATGACTAGGTCATGATTATCAGATTACATAGACTAGTTGCTAGTGATCCGATATATAGTTCGTATGGGGCAAAAACAATTCTCGCCCTAGGCTTAGCATATGACATCCGATACTGGATCGTAATACGTAATACATTGTATACTATGCCTGATACAGATTATATATTCTTCGTTGAATATTCTGGAGAATTGGGTAGGCACGGTGCTTTGCTAGAAGCCAACCATGTCTTGTAAATCAGTAAGAACGTGGTACGAGGTACGCACGTGTTCAGATAGTCCGATAACCGTATTTACTACCAATATATCCAGGGATCTCTTGGGTCGCTTACCAAAGATTCACCGATGACATTTGACTCGAACAAAATTAATCTGGGATTAATTAAGAGAGAGAAAATTAATCTGGGATTAATTACGGCAAGAATTAATCTGGGATTAATTATGAGACAGAAAATTAATCTGGGATTAATTTCTTCAATAATTTATCTGGATTAAATTCATCTGGAAGAGAGAACGTGATTAATTTGGAATTAATCGGCAAAATAAATTTAATAGTTAAATTGGATTTTACTATTTAATTTATTTAAATTGGGCTAAAATAATATATCAGATATATTAATTGAAATTTCTCATCCGATCAAAGTGAGTATTTCCACAACTCCATTTGATTTATTCACACACATATCATGTTTAGAGACCTTGGGCATGTCTATGACACTAACATGTTTCTCTTATGTTGCTTGTAGTGCAATAATAGGCTTTTTCAGTGCGCAGTACACTTTATCTTCAGGCTCCACAAACAGTTGACATGCTTTAAGTTTGTCAGTAGAACTTTGCATTGCATTGGAGTTCTGGATGGTACTATATATCATATCAAGTCTGAAACATTCCTCCTTATTTTCGTCATCCGGGAAATTCATGGCTTTGAAAATATTGAATGTTACTTCTTGGTCTTGTACCCTCATGGTTAGTTCTCCTTTTTGTACATCAATAATGGTTCGACCTGTAGCCAAGAATGGTATTCCGAGGATGATCGGCATGTCTTTGTCTTCCTCCATATCAAAGATAATAAAATCTGCTGGGATAATAAATTTGTCAACTTTGACCAGCACATCTTCAACTACACCTCTCGGAAACATGAGCGTTCTATCAGTAAGTTGTAGAGAGACTGGGGTGGGCATTGTTTCTCCAATCTGCAGTTTTCTGTAAATAGAAAAAGGCATCAAGTTAACACTTGCACCTAAATCGCACAAAGCCTTACCGAAGTCATGTTCTCATATGGTGCAAGGAACAGTGAAACTGCCAGGATCTTTCAACTTTGGGGGAAGATTCCTCTGAATGATGGTGTTGCATTCTTCTGATATTGCTACTGTCTCGTAATCTCCCAATCTCCATTTTCGTGAAAGAATGTCTTTCATGAATTTGACATAGCTGGGCATTTATTCCAACGCTTCTGCAAATGGAATGTTGATATGCAGCTTTTTGAAGATCTCCAGGAATCGAGAAAACTGCTTGTCTAGTTTATTCTTCTGGAGACGCTATGGAAAATGTAGAGGTATATTGATTCTTTCTTGATCTTTTTCCTTTGCTTGTTTTTCCTCCATCTGTGGAACTACTTCGCTGCTTTCTTTTGGAACTTCCTCAACAGTTGCCTTGACTCCAACATTTTTGTTAATTTCAGTATCGCTTTTTAATATGATGGCATGACATTGCTCTTTCCCCATGTTCCTCGGATTTGGTTCAGTGTTGCTAGGAAGATTACCTGGCGGTCTGTAACTCTGAGCATTGGCCAGTTGTCCAATTTGATTCTCCAGTGCTTTAATAGAAGTAGATTGACTTTGAATTAATGTTGCTTGAGATTTAAACAAAGCATCATACCTAGTTATTTGAGAGTCGTGTTTTGCTTCTATCTTTTTCAAGTGGGTCAGCACTTCTGTTATTCCTGTTTTTTTGTCATACTCATGGCCTTTGTTTTGCTATTGGAATCCGGGTGGTGGATTGTTCATTTGCCCTGAATTGTTGTTCCATGCGAAATTGGGATGATTCCTCCCCCATGGGTTGTAGGTGTTGGAATATGGATTGTTCCCATGTCTGTTGAAATTGTTGACATAATTCACCGTCTCTTTATGTTGGTTTGGCTCTGGTGCTTCTCCATATGGTGAACTTGTGGATCCAGTATTAACTTGCATGCTGAGAGTTTCAATGAATTTACATATCTAATCCAGCTTGGCATTCACTGCAGTGTTGGATCGAACTTCATAAATTCCAGAAATTCGTTGGATCAAGCTCCTTTCTGTTGGCCACAAGGAATTGTTGTTGGCCATTTCTTCAATTAGGTCACAGGCTTGATCTTCTTCTTTTTCCATTAGCGCTCCTCCAGCAGCATCATCAATTGTGGTTCTCATTATTCCAGAAAGTCCATTGTAAAATGTTTGAACTTGTAGTCATTTTGCAATCTCATGGTGAGGACATTTCCGGAGTAAATCTTTGAATCTTTCCCAAGCTTCGCAGAGGGATTCTAAATCTTGTTGCACAAAAGATGTGATATCATTCCTCAACTTTACAGTTCTAGCTAGTGGAAAGTACTTTGCAAGGAATTTGGTGGCTAGAGTGTTCCAAGTTGTGATGGAACCTGCTGGTAATGAATGTAGCCAAGCCTTAGCTCTGTCTTTTAAAGAATATGGAAAAACATGCAATCTCATTACTTCTTCAGCTGCTCGGTTGTAATTGAAAGTACCGCAAACTTCCAGGAAGTTGCTGATGTGGGCATTGGGATCTTCAGTTGCGTTACCCCAAACTGAATTGATTGCTGAATCATCTGAATGCATGTTTTGATGTCACATGCATTTGCTGGAAAGGGAGGAAGTACAATACAGGAAATGAGTTCGTCAACCACCGGAATGGTTCTGTCTCGAATAGGAATTGGTGGTGCAACTTCTAGAGTTTCAGGTTCCATGTTGATGATTGCTTCTTGGCATTCTCGTTTTTCCCTTCTCAACTGTCTGATGGTTCTTTCAATCTCTGGGTCAAGCGGTCGGATTTCAAAGCTTCTGGTTCGTCTCATGTAGTTTCTGAGAACCTAAAACACAAGAAAACTTAAATAATAAGTAAAAAGAAATTAGATACAAGTAATGGTATCTAACTCCAAAACTAATAGTGGAAGATAAATAAGTCCCCGGCAACGGTGCCAAAAACTTGACCGGTGTGTAATCACACGCGTATAATGCAAGCGCACGTATCATTCAAGTAGTATAAAAAGTATCGATCCCACGAGGACTTAATACCTAAACTATTAATTTATGAAGCCAAATGTTTACAAGTATCTAATGGATTGATTGTTTGATTGGGTGGTGACTTTAAAATTAAAACAGAAAATAAAATTATGCAAAAGGAATTTGAGGAAAATTCAATATTATTAAACTATCCAGGGTTGTGAATCTTTCCAATATCTTTTTAAAAGATGAAGTAGTTATTTTACGTTTGTGTAATATATCAATTTATTAACCTGGAACATGATATTATGCAAAAGCCTCTTCCGATGGTCAGATACAAATACCCAGTGTAACTTAATTAATCATATTCCTATGTCAACCAAGTTATCTGAAAACATTAAGATTAAGTTCCAATTATGGCTACCCCCGCCCGACAGGTATATTCTTATCCTGTAAGGAAATCTATTAAAGAGTTATCTATCCTCAAGGAAGATCGTGGGCTATTGAGTCTAGGGTTTAAACCTAAAATCCCTTTTCCAGGTTCATTTTAAGTTTACCAAATCAATCTTATTAATGGCCAGTTAACAAGAAGCATTAAGTTTAAGACTCAATAAATAAACTTTTATATTACCCCAACTGTAAATTAACCCCTTATAAACCAGTGATATTGGAATTCATCACAACCCCAGATAATGGGCTTAGTTACGACACATATTTACGGGTAGTAAAAGCTTAAATAAAATAAAAGACATAAAATAAATTGCTAGAAATTAAATGCTGAAAAGTAAATGCTGAAAAGTAAATGCTGAAAGTAAATTGCTGAAAAGTAAATAAAGTAAAAGTACAATAAAAGAAAATGCTGAGGTAAAAAAATCCACTTTTATTACTTCTATTTTAGATATCTCCCTTAATATAATATATTAAATTTACATGATAATTACCAACCGGCCATATAGGCGGTATCTAGATTAAGTCAAATTAATAATTAATTACCAACCGATCAATTAGGCGGTATCCAGTTTAGTCAGGTTAAAACCAATTTCAATATTTACCAACCGACCATAAGACGGTATCCTCATTAAATCACGTTTTAACTAGTTTATATATTATATTTAAGGGAGATTGATTTAAATATTAGTAATAAAAGTTTTACCTTTTACTCCAGCAATGGCGAGTTACCTCCTCATTACTGAAAAGTAAATTGCTGAAAAGTAAAGAAATGAAAGTATTGTGCGTAAAAGTAAATTGCAAAAAGTAAAGACTGAAAAGTAAAGAAAAGAAAGTGCGAAAGCTGAAATTAAATACTGAAAGCTGTAAATAAACAAGCAAGATACAATCTTCTTAGTATTCTTAAGGAATTACGTAGAAGAATGTATGAATTTACAAATGAAATGGCTTGGTATTTATAGGCAAAATTTTGCCTCCACCAAATCTATTATTAAATGCTCCACCAAATCCATTATTAATTGCTCAACCAAATCCATTATTAATTGCTCCACTAATTGCTATCATGTTTGGTGAAATTTTGACTATTTTATTTTTTATTTTTTTGCTTTGAAAATGACTTTAATAATTACACATAACACACTTACGGTCATGAAAAATTCAGAATTCGAAATTATTTTGTTCTTTCAAAGTTGTAGCTCTTTGAGTCTTCTTTAATCTGGAACTTGAATCAGCTCAATCCGATATTGGAGTAAAAGGTTATGCCCAAAATACTACAATTACGTAAAATTGGAATTTCTGAAACTGTACTTCGTTAGAACGCCCTTTCAAGTTTCCAATCTCCAAAATTAATATGTCAAGTCCAAATTTTGCCCTTATTTGTCCCATATTTTGTCCTAAATGATTCCATTGATTCCCAACATTATTTTATCTGCAAAATAAACTAAAACACATCAAAACGTTCATCAAACTCGAGAAACTAAACAAAATATTAAGTAAAATGGGCGATAAATATTGATATATTTTCCGCTCATCACTTATTGAGCCTATTGTAGACTCAGATAAGCTTTTCAGAAAATTATGTTCTCTAATTTTGATACAGTCAGATTGTCTGATTTTATCAAAGCATAGAGAATATATATTTGTCAGTAGGGTCAGTGGGAGCGTACAAATTTCTTTCTAGTATTACATATCCAGAGTCTTCTTTTCTCCGTGGAAGCAGTGTGAGTAGTCTCTGTTATATTTGATATAAAGTTTCATATATGATATAAAACTGAAAGACTTATAAAATACTCTCATTAGTCGCATATTAGATATGATCAAATAAAGGACACAGTAAGACTATATGTATGACAGTTAGTATAACTGTTTGACAGTTAACGTGACTTTTATATATATATAGTATTCATCTTTCGTAAAGGATGATTCCTTTTGTCGAAAGAGAGACTGATTAGAATGGCTAGTCAATCTTATGCATCATAGGATGATGGCATAATGAATACTATATTATGTGCGATTAAAGATATCAATTTAATCGTAATTGTTACGATTTATTTTGATATACATTAGACCATATGGTGTGTCTTGAAACATATTCTTTGTGGTCTTTGAGATATTAAGAATGAGTTTCTTATTCATGGAGAATTTAGTCAACAACCATAAGGTCAGATTAGATTTGATTCTAATTATGATATTAGATGGTCTATGTCATATAAATTAAGAAAAGATGCAGTAGGAGTGTCACCGTTGATTCTACTAAACTAGTGGAATCAGTTACAACTTATGAAGTATTGACTTTTGAAGTTGTATAGTGACCCTATAGATTAGAAGTTTTCATATTAGTATAGTGCTTGCAGTTGTCTCATAGAATTTGGATTTGATCTTTAAATACATAGATAACTCAGAAGCTATAGCACATAACTGATATAGCGTCTGAGTCATATTGATGTAGAATTTGGATTTTGCAAAATATGAATGATACTGGCTAAGGAAAATGGTTGGGTTTTTTGGACAAACTCGATTTGTTAAGCGGACTTACTTGTTGTTGCCTACCTCTTGAGTGCCAGGTGAGCTCTTGAGGGCCACGATATGTGATACACATTGAGATGTGTATATGATACTATGGATTGGCACTAGAGCAAGTGGGAGAAATTGTTAGGGTTGGTGCTCAGAGTACCAATCTGAATCGTATTTATGTCCGATTCATAAATACGAACAATTTTGTTTTCCATAATATTACTAATTTAATGGTAGCCACTTGTCTTTTATACACTTATTCGATCTAATTACGATTAGATATCTGATTATGATTACATCGAAACTAAATATGTTTTAACGATACGTGTATATTGGACAAAGACCCTAGGATTTATAATATAGTTCGCAGTTACAACATAGTTTGTAATTGACATTGGGAAGCGCACTTTAAGATGTATATCCTTAAATAAAGTTCATGGTCAAGATTTTTTCTAATACGGGTCAGTTAGTAAAATCTACTGAGACCAGTACATGTTGTATATCATGACTTGGTCCGATGGTTTATCCTAATGAACCATGTGTCTCAGGAGACTCGTATAGACATATAGGTGTTTATTTGATAAGACACAGAACGAATCACTGAAGATTTCCTAATAGATGGTAAACCAACGTCAATAGGAATCTTCTCGATTTGAGCGAGCATAGTGGTCCTTCGACTTGAGATACCACAGTGGGATATATGAGTTATCCTTCACACTCTGATGGCAGTCACGTCACCGATCTATTTAGATCAGACCTCCGCCTGTTCGTTGGGTGTGGACTGATGCTCATGATAAAGGTTCTTATTCTCCAAACCATGAAAGGTTGGGAGATACTGTATCATTCCGGGTTTAAAGTCTATATATGGTGCATTAGGAGGAAACATTATGCATGATGGTTAGTTGTGCGAGTGGGATTGAGGTACTCCTCAAGAGACCTAATGGGTGGCCTCTCATATTCACTCATGTTGTGTGTGCTCGAGGTAGATGGTGTGGCAAAAAGATTATCAAACAAGCTTTCTGAGTCTGAATCTTCCTCGTTAACTCTAACAAATCTACCCAACCGATCCCTAGGTCTAGGCATGCACTCAAACACAAATAAAACGAGAAACAAAAATAAAAAAACTAAACTAAAAATCAAAATCAAAATCTAAGCTAAAACTAAAACTGAAATTAAATAAATAAAATAGAAAATAAAAAAAAATAAAGGTGGAACGAAGTTACCGCTTTGTTGTTGATTAATCAAACCTGCTCCTTTTGTTTGTAAACCGTCTCCCCGGCAACGACGCCAAAATTTGATTACGCCTAAAATGTACTCGCGGTTATCGCAGTATAGTTGGGGTGTCGATTCCTCAGAGAGATGGTTACAATGAACTAATTCACTTAATGAAAACGTTAGCAGTAAGTGAATTAAAGAAATGTTTTAATTGGCAGTTTAGATTAAAGATTATGAAAAACACGTAGGAATTTATCAACATAGAAAAGCAGTAAAGCGTCTGGAATCCCTCTTGTATCAAATCCCTATATTCAGTAATTGATTCCTTTTATTACTCAATTGAAGGTTTCACATCCCAAACCAACAATCGGAAGATATTTCAATTCAAAACATATTAAATTCTAAGGTAATCGATGAATTATTTTCTCTATATTAACAGTATACAATGTTATCGTTATGACCTATCTAACGTCGACAATATACCTATAGGCAATACTGCAACAGAAGATCAACTCATAAAACAACATTACCAGTCACAAATGGGTTCCCCACTCGTACATAGAAGAAGCATGGCTATTCCTATATGCAAAATGGTAAAACACAATCTCTAGGTTCATAATCATAAGATAATCGTCAAACGTTGAAGAACATTCAGGAATCAAAAACATGAATATAAGAACTTAATTACAAGAGTTTATCTTTAGCTTTGCCTAGGAGATTAGTTCTCCATAGAAGAAATAGACATAGCCTTGATAGATCGGAGAAACATCCTGTTTGGCTTGAGATTCTTCGTTCTTCTCTCTCAAATATTTGTCTTCAACCCTTTGTTGTGTATTTTTTCTCATTTTCTTTAGGGTTTGGACGAGCTTAGGTTTATATAGGGAAGTCCTGGAGTAGACCAAATTAAGTTTCTAGGTCTTTGCCAGGGCACCGTGGTGCCAAACTCATGGGAGTTTTGTATGGAAATGTTGTTGAGGCGGTGTCGCGATGCTAGAAGATGGGCGTCGCGACGCTAGTTAAAAATTATGGACTTGTGTTTTCTTCATTTTCGCTCTTCTCGCGTGCTTCTGATGTGTCCGCAAGGTCCCGAAACACGTGTAATTGCTCCAAGATTGATGTTTCATTGCTTCCTAATAACAAACCATAAAATAAACTATAATTAAGATCAAATACATGATAATCAAGCCGAATTAGCGATGTTCAAAGTATATTTTCATGCACTTATCAAGTCACATGAAATAGTTAATGTGTTTGTGACAAGCAGATGATAATGTGTTCAAATAGTGTTAGCATTAACCAGAAAGATTTAGCTTAGCTCATTACATGTCACACACATTCAGATCAGAGGCTTAGAGAGAATGTATTGTTGGGACGGATGTGGAACCTCTAGGGTCGGATCGGAGCCCCGCGCAGCGAAAGTGGGTCTAACCCGTGGATATCTAGCATGCGTTTTTTTTAAAATATTTTAATGAAATACCATATTTCATTACAAGTGCTTAGGGAAAAACCATGTCCGGAAAAAACCAAAACGGGAGAAAACCGACAAAGGTGTATATCTCTTAGGACTTAGCAGACTGCTTGCGTAGCCAACAAGCTACACATGCTGCTGGTATATTTTTATATTTAATAATTAGCCCTCTGTAAACCAGTAATGGTAATTTCGTCGATATTTTAGTTAAAATTTTACGAGGCCATTTATCCACTTTGGGATCTTGACGGAGGTTCCTGAGGTCTGCTCTCCAGTCTCACACGATTTTATCCCCATAGGGAGTCTCATCCATGTGAACGTGGCGGTTATGGGCCCATATGTCCGACTTTCGCCATGGTTCCGTGGAGCGTTAGGATTATTGAATGGCATATAGGCCATTGGTTGCGACTCGAACTATGGACTTCATCCTTATAAGGTTCTTAAGTGTATCCAAGTTGGCCTGGTGGTACCATGGTTGCAACTAAGAACCTTATATGGACGAAGTTCATGGTTCGAGTCGCAACTAATAGCTTGGTGGTACTATGGTTACACTTAAAAATCTTATATGACGAAGTCTATGGTTCGAGTCGTAACTAATGGCCTATATGCCACTCAATAATCCTAACGCTCCGCGGAACCACGGTGAGAGTCAGACATATGAGCCCACTAACTGCCACGTCCATGTGGATATGCGGGACCGTTTAGGAGGGCAGCCCCTGGGCACCTCCGTCAAGATCCCAAATTGAACAAATGACCTCATAGGAAGGGGGTCGCGTCAGCGCACCCATATCCATCAGTAATTCCATCGCTAGATATGATCATCAAATTTTTTAAGTCATTTTTTTGAAATTGTCTGTGTTTACCAATGAAATTGATTTCATCGATAATTACTATTGGTAATCTGATAGTTTTTTATAGTAGAAATGCTTGTATGTTTACCGCATGAGCGGAAAAAAATAATTAATAGGAATGTTTTAACCTAGTTCTAATGTTACTGGTAATGTGCCCTATATTCAATCAAATCAGGATTAATTATTGGCAGACTTTATTCACTGTGAATCGCTCTTTAATTCCGAACGAATGTGCGAATAATAATTGAACAAATGTGCCGGCAATACAATGAGCTAAACTAAGAAAACTAAATATATACTTAATTATATACAAATTGTGTCAATTATATGAATGATTATGAAGAGATTGTTTCGTATAACATAAATTTGTTTTCCTGAAAGAACCTAGTATGAACTACGATTGTGAGATAACATGAAACACTGAGATGCAATGTAAACAATCTATCTTATGTAGTTCTTCGAGTCACTATCACTTCTTGAGGGTTGACTTGTATTCCTTTGAAAGTGTAACCACGAGACTTGAACTTTAAAATCACAATAACACAAAGCACAAAGTCTACGCACAAAAGTCATCCTTGAGATGCCCCTACAATCCTTTTACAAGTTTATGAAATGGCTTGCTACTCAGAATTAACATAGAAGTTTCCTGCAACATCACAAGAAACTTCAAGGAATTGGTGGTAATTAGCTTTCTATATTATATATATATATAATAAAGATTCCATTTCATCACAGTGAGACTACCATATAATATCTGAATGTCTAATACAAATATTATAATGTCACAAGACTCACCTGAGAGTGATTATGCCGAACGGACTAATTTCGAGCTCTCAGAGTACTTAATAGTTGATGAGTGGTTTGAGGATGAGTATTCATCTACAATATTCGGGTCGGTTCATAATCCGGTGTATCGAGCAAATGAAGTTGTTGAACCCGCCGGAGGAACAAGCAGCAGCCACACCGGAGGGCCTAGTAACAGTAAGTAAAGTTCAAAATTTGATGTGAAAAAATGTTCAGAGTTTGTGTATATGGTATTGCTATTAATGGTTTTTTATTTTTTATTTTTTTATTTTTTATTTTTTTTTATTTTTTTTTTGAAGATGAAAATGAAAGTGGGAGGGAGAAGAAACCGGCAAAAGAAAGAGTTGCATTCAAGACAAAATCTGAGATTGAGATATTGGATGATGGATTCAAGTGGAGAAAATATGGGAAGAAGATGGTCAAGAACAGTCCAAATCCAAGGTTTAGTACAAAACAATTTTTTGGGAAATTATCATTTTCACAAGACATGTATTAAAATACAAGAAAAAACTAAGTTTAATTTTACACGTAAAGTTTGAGTTTATGCAATAATTTATTATTTTTAGGTTTAATTTTACATCCAAATTTTTATTTAACGTAATAATTTGCACCTAAAAATTTCAATCAGTGTACTGATTTACACTTAAAATATAGATTAGTAAACTGATTGAAACTTTAGAGGTAAAATTAAACTGGTTTAAAGTTTTCGGATATTTTCGTATATAAACTAATCTTCGGATGTAAAAATGATAACTTTCCTAATTTTATAACTCATAGTGTATAAAAGTAGACCTTAATTTCTTCTTTTAATCAGATAACATATTAGAGTAGAATCAATGTCAAGCTAATAACTTTACTAAAGAAGCAAAAGTTATTGCTATCCTAATACGACTGGCTAGTTTAGTTGGTAAAATTTTCTCCGAGTTATATCTGAAAGCATGGAATTCATTTGTGATTGACAGGAATTATTATAAATGTTCAGTGGATGGATGCCCTGTGAAGAAAAGAGTTGAAAAAGACAGAGATGATCCAAGTTATGTAATAACAACCTATGAAGGTGTCCATACTCACCAAAGCAATTCTTAGTTCTCAAAATTTTCCTGGGTTTTAGTTTTCCCAAATCTGCACTTTTTTCTTGTTTTTATTTTACCCTTTTTTTAGTGAAAATAACTGCCTAGATAGAATGATCTATGATTTTGTACTATGATTACAACTAGTAATACTTTAACGATCAAGAGCTCCGTTGTTAATTACAGAAAGTTTTCCAACTTTATTGCTATAAAATTAGAGGTGGCAATTTGGGTTAGGATTCGTTTATTCGTTCGATTCGATTCGATTCGCTTTAAAGCAATACGGGTTTGAAAGAATAAATTCGTTTAATAAATAAGTCGATTTGATTTGTTTATTAAACAAATCGAATAAGGATTCAAGCTAATTAATTCGTTTATTCGTTTATGATTCGTTTTATTATTTTCTTTTATTAGTTATTGTTATTTTTCAATTAAGATTTGAGAAACCATGGCTAATTACCATTGAAAAAAATAATATTATCAATATTTGGTGAGCTATTTTTAGTAAATATATTAATTATGTATTTCATATATATATATATATATATATATATATTTATGAATAATTAATGTAAATAAATTATAGTAGTTTGTGTAATTGAATAATATTATAATTAAGCGAATATTCATTTTCGATTCGTTTAATAAACGAATCGAATACGAATCCTGATATTAGGATTCGTTTAATAAACGAATCGAATACGAATCCATCACATTTTGATTCGATTCGTTTAGAATTCGATATAAATTTGATTTGTCAATTCGTTTTCCCACCCCTATTAAAATCTGTTGTTTACTTTAAAAAGTTTTAAAAATAAATTAAAAATTCAGTTTTCAAAATATAAATTATTGGAGAGTATTCATATAGTGTATTATTTTAAAAATTCCCTCAAGAGATTTGGCGAGGTTATCATAAAACTTAGGATTTAGTTGCTCAAATCCTTGGTGCACTTCTTGTAACTATGACATGAAATTACCTATAAGCATACAACACACAACACTATATACCCCAAAGGGGGTGAATTGGGTAATGGCCTAAATATGCGGAATTAAAAATTCTTGCCGATTTTATGCTACTAAGCTTGTAGCTTTACCAATTAAGCTTAGGTTAATTTTCTCAATTACAATATATCACCTAAAAGCAAGTTTCTAAACAATAAGCATATATGAAATATAACTTGCAATAAGTAAAGAGTTTAGGGATAGAGAAAATAACACCGGTGATTTATAGTGGTTCGGCCAACAATGCTTATGTCCACTCTCCCAAGCCGCGCTTGAAGATTTCTACTAAGTTGAGACCACAACTTACCGCGAGTTTTCCGTGGCTCATCCGCAACCAAGAGTTTTACACACTAGGTTCACTCCAAACCTCTTACAATGAGTTTTTTCTATTAGGTTCACTCACAAACCTCTTACAAATCAAAAGTCTTTGATAATGAAGATTTTACGATATCACTTGAGCACTCACAAAGATAAGAAGATTCAATATGTGAGTTGTTTACCCAAGTGTTCTAAGCTCACTACTAATAATATGAAGGTGTAGTGTGTGAGCTTGATGTATGAGAATGTATGATAATGAAGGTTTAGTAAACTCTTTATTTTTTTACCTTAGAATAAATTATATGAAGGTTCATATAATTTATGAACCCTCAGAATCCCATTGGTAGTATGACTATGTGTCTATGGGAATCTGAATCAGGGTAGGTGTATTTGGTATTAACTTGAGACTTGCATCGCTAATACTTGCGACAATCAGTATACTTTGGTTTTGGTCGTCCGGGGCTTTAACAGGTTCTGTGTATGCCTCTTCTGGGTATACTGAGAATCGTAGTGTACTGGGTGTGATGTCAAGATGGAAGTATCACTTCAGTCATATGGAGATGATGATCACGTAGCATACAGAACCATCACTCTTAAGTACTGCAGTCATCGGGATAATATAACTAGGTCATGATTATCCGATTATAGAGACTAGTTACCAAGATCCGATATATGCTTCGTATGGGGCAGACACAATTTCAGCCCTAGGCCTAACATGTGATATCGATACTGGATCGCAATACGCAATACTACATATACTACGCCTGACAAAGATTATATATTCCTTAAAGAATATTTCTGGAGAATTGGGTAGGCACGGTGCTTTGCTAGAAGCCAACAATGTCTTATAAATCGGTAAGAACGTGGTACTGGGTACGCACGTGTTCGGATAGTCCGACGACCAGATTTACTGCCAACATATCCAGAGATCTCATGGGTCGCTTCTTGAAGATTAACCGATGGCGTATGACTCGAACATAATTAATCTGAGATTAATTAGAAGAGTGGGAAAATTAATCTAGGATTAATTACGGTGAGAATTTATCTGGGATAAAATTCAATTAATAGAGAGATAATGATTAATTTGGAATTAATCGATTAAATAATATATTCGATATATTAAATGAAATTAGATTTCATAATGGAATTAAAATTGGATTTTAATTCGGGAAATGAATTAATTTAGAATTAATTCGCGAGCGACTTTAATAGTAATTTTCCTAGGCATAATTATTTAATTAAATTTGATTTAATTACGTCGCAACAGAAAATTCGTTAATTCGGAATTAACGAACCCGAGCCCGGAATATATTTGCGGGCCCACTCGGATTTTGAATCAAGTGGGGTCCACCACTTGTCACATCACCTAGTCAACTTTATCAACTTTTGGTTGATAGAAGTTGGTGTGATTTTTTTTGTTCGCTTGTTTTAATTCCGCGTCGAAATCTAATTTCGTTTAATATATCGAATATATTAATTTATCGATTAATTCCAAATTAATCGTTATCTCTCTTAGACGATATTTTATCCTAGATAAAATATCTCCGTAATTAATCCTAGATTAATTTTCTCTCTCTCTATATAATCCCAGATTATTCAAGAGTGCGAGTTGTGCGTCATCGGTGGATTATCGGGAAGCGACCCATGAGATCCCCGGATAAGTTGGCAGTAAATACGGTCGTCGGTGTACCCGAATCACGTACGTACCATGTACTACGTTCTACCGATTTACGAGACAAGGTCGACTCCTAGCAAAGCACCAAGTCTTCCCAATTCTCCGGACATATCCATATAGAATATACAAGGATGTATATCAAGCGTAGTATACCAAGTATTGTGCATATCGGCCCAGTATCGGATAGTCACGTGCTAGGGCTGGGGCTGGATAAGTGTCTGCCCCGTCTGAAACACATATCGGATGTCTGGTAACATAGTCTCTATAATCGGATATTTATGACCTGGTCACAATATCCCGATTGGATGCGCATCACTCAAGAGCACTAGTACCGTATCCTGCGTGACATCATCTCCACTATGACTGGAGTGATACTTCCGTCTTGACATCACACCCAATACTCTACGATTCTCAATATACCCAGCATTGGCGTACACAGAACCGGTTAGAGTCCTAGACGACCTCAACTAAAGTATATTGATGTCGTAAGCATTAGCGGTGCAAGTCTCATGTTAAGACCAAATACACCTACCCTGATGTCGGACTCCCATAGACACATAGTCATAATACCAATGGGATTCCGAGGGGTCTATCCAGAGCGAAGCTGTTTCCCGTACCATCGGTGAAACACGACCTCCTATCGCACTTGCATAAGTATCCATACTTATATATATGAGAACTATGCTGTTGTGCCCTCACAACGCGCACAAGTGCAATACTAGCCTATTCCGCATTATCGATGTCCTGTCTCGAAAATACTCCGGCTAGGGATATTTAATGATTAATCCTACGAGGACTGATACTGTCTCATATCATTCTCAATCCAGGAAAACTATATATGGACCTTTCTTCATTTATATATCTATGGTGATCTAATCACAAATGATGAGAGTGCAATTTCCTTGTCACATAGTTAATTTGCTACAACAACACAATGATCTGTGCAAATAGTGACGCTATAGGTCATTTTGTCCAACAATCTCCCACTTGGCACATAGCCAGTCACTCAAGTGTCCCACACCCGAACTATGTACGGTTCGCTCAAATTGCTGAGGAAAAGTTTTCGTCAGCGGATTTGTTTGATAATCGTCTGACGCGATTTATACGATCATCACATCACCACGATGTATGATCCGAACGAATCAGATGATATAGAAGTATATATCTGGATCGTCGATGAGACCTTTAATTCCTTAGCCTGTGCTGACGCCTAGCTCAGCCGCTAACAGAACTATATCTAATCTAATTAGATTTATTTTCGACCCAAATGGCTTCTATTGCTGCCTCAGCTGCAGCAATAATCCGCATTTGTTGTTTATTCGGCAACAGTTATCTTGCTCGGAATATTTCCAACTCACTGTCCCGTTATTCAAACTTTATAGTACCGCAGTAGTATTAACTGTTTGGAAACTTGCGGCAGTAGTGATCCTTGTCACTTCAAGTTCTCCTTCTCCATAGTATTAGACAGCATCTTTAGTTCTCTAAGATACTAACAGATGTTCTTAACTTCAATCCAGTGAATGTCACTTGGATTGACCCGATTGTGACTCCATATGCTCGAAGCGTATGAGACACCAATACAAGTACATTTTAAATGTACAATTTCCCAGAGAGTGTTAACAACTCCAAATCTATCCCAGTAGATCTTTATTCCTTGAATAAAGGTTGTTACTCCCCAGAATTCTACGGAGAATTTCTATTGAAAGCCAAGCTTTCATCAATTGCTATATGGGAATTTCACTGTCAGTGTGCTCTCCCACTAACCTCCTTATATACACAAGAATTATTTCGTTTTGAGTCAAATCATAAACCATTATGATTATTTCAAAACGACAGTTCCAAGAACCTTATGCTTGCTTCAATCCAAACATTGATCGAATAACCCGCAAACCTTGTTTGTTGGTTATACAAAATCGTCAGGATGTTCTAATCATCCTCCAAAAGGTTTCTTTTTCAGGAAAGCGATTTTGATCTGTAACTGACACATTTCATAAATGAAATACGCAGTTATCAACAAGCATCTTTAAAATGGATTTACCATGGCAACAGGTAAAAGGTTGAACCGTTATTAACACAATGTTGATAACGATACCTTTCCGTCAAAAGCCCAGCTTTGTACGTTGGTATGTTGCCTTCCATGTATGTCTTCCTTGAAGACGTTAATGTACCAATAGGCACAATGCCTTGTGGTACAACAACTAGTATCCAAAATAGTTGTTATACATGGAATCCATTCGGACTCATGGCACTTTGCCATAATAGGAGTCGATACCTCGTATCACTTCTCAAAACGTAGTAGTGGATATACCTTCATAAGATTGACATCTTTATGAGGTTAGATCAGAAACCCATACCCTAGGTTGTTTTCTGACTCTATCCGATCTACTAGTTTCTTGTGTATTTGAAGATTAATGGTATAGATTCATCATAGATGAACTATTTGTTTCCATTAAAGACTTCGTGCCTTGAACAGTATTACTCCGATTTTCATCGAGTATCACTATCCTCCCACTGACCACTGCATATCGGTATTCCTCTCAGGAAAAACCGCATGGTGAGCAACAATCACATTGTTCTCATGTGAGATTTACAAGTACTATACTTAAGGTTTCCCTTAGGATAACCTATATTGGCACTTATCCAATTTGGGTCTTAGTTTGGTATCATCCAAACGTTATGCCTGGCATACCCAAATTATCAGGAATGAGAAACCTCGTTTCTTCCCTGTTCATATCCTATATGACATCTGTCAAACAGATTTATATGGAACCTTATTCTAAATAAGTTTTGCACTGTTAATACATATCCTATTGAAGGAAACAGTAGCTCAGAGCGACTCGTGATAAACCTTATCATGTCCAACAAAATTCGGTTTTTAGTTCGGACACACCGTCTAACTGACGTGTCTCGGGAGGAGTCCTCATATGAAAGAATACCGTACTCTTTCATGTACGTATGAAACTTACTGCTTAAGTATTTTCCATTACGGTCTTACCGTGGCGGAATAATACTATAGCCGATCTGTTTATTTACTTCCTGTCGAAACTTTAAAGTTTCCGATTTGTGTTCTTCAAAAGAAACACATAACCATAACGTGATGCCACATCCGTTAAGGTCACGAAATATTCATGTTCACATCTAGTCTAGCTAGATATGGGCCCACTAACTTCACCTGAATAGGGCTAACAGATCGGTGGCCCTTATACTATTACCAAGTAAATAGTATTTTAGGTACTTTACCTAATAAACTAGATTCGCAGACCTTATTTGAATAGTCAAATCAGTCATAGTACCCACTCTTCAAAAGTGTGGATATACGAGTCTCATTTAATTGTGTCCTAGACAACAATGCAACAAATAAGTCTCTATTGATCAAATCAATTTGAGCTATTTATTTGTCATTTTTATATGTTTGAGATTTTATTATATTCAAAATATAAATTCTGTTATTCACATCTAATGTGTTTATCTCAGTATCATCTTTATATAATAAAACACTTTAGTGTTCTAGAATATAAAGGTTTATCCAGAATGGATTAAACACTGATATAGAGATAATGTCTCTAGTCAAACTAGTTACATTATAACAGTTCCTAATTTAACTACATACCCAAAGGGTAGTTCCTAAACTTAGGTATCTACGGTCGAAACAGCGACTTTCGTCCCGTTTCCGATTCGCAGAGAAATCTCGGCTTGAAGTCAGTATCCTGCTCATAGCGGATTCTGAACATCAATACATATATTTTATGTACCACACTAAGTATTTAAAATCCAATTTCAATACTAGTAGTGAACATAACTTTGACAAATATTTTAAAGTCAGAGCCTCGCCCTTTCTTTAATTCCTTCGTGTCTGCCATATCCAAATGGTAGTCACTTTGGGATATGTCAATTATCTTTTCAATATTTCACAAACCTTTGGCCAAGCCTTGGGTTTTAGAATATCGAAATGATGTGCACCTTGTGCAACTTGCCCAATTGCAAACTTTGACTTTTCTCCACTAGAATAGTCAATTAATTCTCCAAGAATTATTAATTGCAATTTTAATACCTTTTAAATCTAAAGATAGATTTATTGTCAAGTATATTAAATTAAGCACTAAAGTCATCATCACATAAATCTTCCAAAGATTTTATGCTCTACTATTTGCTTAATTATTGGCTTAGATATAACAAGTTATTTTATCCAATAAAGTAACCTATTATTAATTCCCAATGAAAATTAAATCATTTAAAACTTAATCCAAGGATTATATATTTTAAATATTCAACTTTTCAATTCTTTCTTGATTTCAATAGTCCAACTATTTAATCAATTTAATAAGGTACTATTCATTATAATGATTACAATAATCCAATTATTTAATCAACTATAATTTTAATATTGATTACTATAATCCAATTATAAAATCAACTATATATCGAATGAGTTTTTGTATATAGTCAACTATATAATATATTTAAAACAACATAAAATATTAGTCCAACTAATACTTTTGATTAATATGACGAGTAAAATATAGATGAGCGCGTTTAGCGAGTATTCGAACGAATGTTGAAATTCAATACTTGCCTCCCACTATTTTTCGTCGAGCCTCTAACCCTCTCTTGAGTACTCCGGGAAACCGTGTTTCCTAGTGGGCTAGGATCCCGTTAAATGTCACACAATCTTGACTTTGGCCAACAAATTGTATGATAATTAACTAGATAGATCTCGAAGATCAATTGGATCTCATCCAACTCCTAGATCCAGTAGGTGGACATCCAAGTCCCAAACATATATCTAATATATGCCTATATATCGAATATATACCCTAACCTTTTTCCTCTGAATCAACTAGGCCTTGGCTTTGGCACAACAAACCTAGTGATCCCAGTCAAGCGCGGACCCATTGACATGGAAGCTTCGTAATCAATGTCAATGTACAAGAAGTGGTCTTGACTTTGGCCAACAAACCACAACTTGGACACAACACCGATATGGAACAAAGCCTCGTGATTAAAACACATCTTTGACGGACAAGGGCTTGACTTTGGCCAACAACCCCTGCCAATCTCGGATCTTGAGCAAGAATCACTCAATGGAAGGAAAATAAACGCTTGATATTTAACGAGGGTTTTTCACGTGCAAATTGGCTACCAATTTAATTATCTTTGTTAAGGTCTCATCATCATACACCCTTAAACATGCATTCTAAATACATAATAAAGCGAGTATGAAAATAAATAATAATGATATGCGGATGGATACTTTACACATTGATCCTAGATCAAATCTCTCACTTTCTCACTCAAGCTAGCACTTGTATTACTTCTACCCGTTACACTACACTTCTAAAGAAACCTCATTTACATGGAGGGGAATAGGTGAGAAGAGAATACAAAGAGAATGAAGGTGATAAGGCTGGACACGCAGGTCCAATTTAATAAATCGAATTTATTACAACAATTTCTAAAATTGCCCACCCATCTAATATCCATCTGATATACATTATTCATTCAACACAACCACGTATTCACACACATAAGCATGCTATCAATCAATCTAATCAAATTAATTAATCTGATAATTAAGTGATCATCCAATGTTCAAACAACGATTTGATTTTGTTCGAGTCAAACTCGTTTTTGCGAATAAGTACTTAAAGTACGAATTCATGAATTAAATTAAACTACATCATTAAATCTAATTTAACATGTATTTAATACTAATTCATTATTCAATTCCAAATTAAATATTACACTTTTATTTAATAAACCTTTTACGATTTAAATTCCAAATTTAATCGTAACGCGTCTCAAAGACCGATTAACGTCCAACATCAATTCAATTAAAGTCCAATGGGCTTTTAATTGATTTCTTAAGGCGTGGACTTTTGGTCAACTCGGGTCAAACCGATAACCAAAGTCCAATCCGGGATTTACCCCATAAGCCCATAAATCAATCTTGGCCCATTAGGCCCAATTGAACTTTAAAGGTTCATTAGTCGCATTTGGGCTTTATGGTTAAGGTTTTGGGCCCAATTGGATCCAATCCACTTGGCCTAAACCCAACTTGATAAAATCAAGCCCAATAGGCCCAATTACAATATTAGAAGCCCAATATCAAAATTAGGCCCAAATAATTAAATTCAAAAAATCCAATTTTCCAATTTAATTACCAAAGTGTATTACATGATTAATCAACTAAATCAATATTTCTAAAACACCATATTAGTCCAATTAATCATGCTCATTATCATTATCATATGTCCAACATATAAATGAAAAAATCAAACCCATACAACATGCTATAGGTCTCGGCCAAGGGAGGGATTTTTATCCGATTCGAATTCAATCCAATTAATTTCACAATCGATATTAAATCCTTATCCCGAATGATTTCCAACACATCCAATTATCAAAAATCAAAATTACCAAGACTTTATTAAGGCATAATCAATTCGGCCAAGGGGAAAAAATTAGGGATTTATGTTCAATTCAAAATTCAATCCAATTGACCTTAAATTAACATCATCCTAAATGATTCTAATCATCTAATGAATCAAAATCAAAAATTCCAAGAATTAAAATTTCCTTTAAATTCGGCCAACATCAATATTTTGGGGAAAATTATTCCAAATCAATTTTCAACAAATTGGTCCAACCAAAATGAAATTAAACATGTTATAAGCATACTTAAACAATCAATTTATTCAAATCATGCTCAACAAACATTTACCCAAATTTGAAGCCCTACAATTTTTCATGCTTAAACCTAGGCTCTTGATGCCATTGTTGGTAATTATCTAGGTCCAAAGATCAAACAAAACATGAAAACAATGTGTGAATACATCAACGGAGATAGCGAAATACTCACATCGATCGGTTGAGTCGATTTGGAGACGAATCAAGGCCAAATAGCCACTGCCAAGGACGCCAAACTGCTGCAGTTCACTGCCTCCATTTTCAGAATTTTGAGATGACAAACGGAGCTCCAAGCCTCGTCTAACGGATCCCGGCTCATGGGCGAACCTCCCTACCACCTTCGCAAGACTCGTAAGTGTGCTAGCACTTGGATTTCCACCATGAAAATCCACTCTTGCTTCCCTATATGTCACGCCATTTCTGGTTCAAAACCAGTGAAGAAAAATGGCTGTTTTGGCGTGAGGAGAAGAGAGAAAATTGAGAGAGAAGAAGTTGTTAAGTTATTACAAACGTGGTATAACATTTGTTTATATATTTTCCAAAAAATAATAAATGTTTTTACCATTTAATTTGCTTTCAAAAACAAATTAAATCAATTGTAATGACCTTGAGTGTTCCACACTCCAAAGTCAAAAGTCCATCACAAGTCCATCAAGTCACATCTACTTTAATAAAGTGACATGTTGTCATTTCACATCACTCAAAGTGACAAGTGATTTGACGTTTGATGCGACTAATGATTTGACGCTTGATGTGACTTGCGTCGCCGTACTCGAATTCGAAATACGAATGCGCTCGCAATCACACTCGGGCTCGAGTTCGTTAATTCCAAATTAACGATTTTTCCGTCGCGTCGTAATTAAATGATTACGCCTAGCGAATTCACTATTCACGTCGCTAACGAATTAATTCTAAATTAATTCGTTCGCTCGAATTAAAATCTAATTTTAATTCCGCGTCGAAATCTAATTTCGTTTAATATATCGAATATATTAATTTATCGATTAATTCCAAATTAATCGTTATCTCTCTTTAGACGATATTTTATCCTAGATAAAATATCTCCGTAATTAATCCTAGATTAATTTTCTCTCTCTTCTATATAATCCCAGATTATTCAAGAGTGCGAGTTGTGCGTCATCGGTGGATTATCGGGAAGCGACCCATGAGATCCCCGGATAAGTTGGCAGTAAATACGGTCGTCGGTGTACCCGAATCATGTATGTACCATGTACTACGTTCTACCGATTTACGAGACAAGGTCGACTCCTAGCAAAGCACCAAGTCTTCCCAATTCTCCGGACATATCCATATAGAATATACAAGGATCTATATCAAGCGTAGTATACCAAGTATTGTGCATATCGGCCCAGTATCGGATAGTCACGTGCTAGGGCTGGGGCTGGATAAGTGTCTGCCCCGTCTGAAACACATATCGGATGTCTGGTAACATAGTCTCTATAATCAGATATTTATGACCTGGTCACAATATCCCGATTGGATGCGCATCACTCAAGAGCACTAGTACTGTATCCTGCGTGACATCATCTCCACTATGACTGGAGTGATACTTCCGTCTTGACATCACACCCAATACTCTACGATTCTCAATATACCCAGCATTGGCGTACACAGAACCGGTTAGAGTCCTAGACGACCTCAACTAAAGTATATTGATTGTCGTAAGCATTAGCGGTGCAAGTCTCAGGTTAAGACCAAATACACCTACCCTGATGTCGGACTCCCATAGACACATAGTCATAATACCAATGGGATTATGTGGGGTCTATCCAGAGCGAAGCTGTTTCCCGTACCATCGGTGAAACACGACCTCCTATCGCACTTGCATAAGTATCCAATACTTATATATATGAGAACTATGTCGTTGTGCCCTCACAACGCGCACAAGTGCAATACTAGCCTATTCCGCATTATCGATGTCCTGTCTCGATAATACTCCAGCTAGGGATATTTAATGATTAATCCTTCGAGGACTGATACTGTCTCATATCATTCTCAATCCAGGAACTAATCATATGTACCTCTCTTCATTTATATATCTATGGTGATCTAATCACAAATGATGAGAGTGCAATTTCCTTGTCACATAATTAATTTGCTACAACAACACAATGATCTGTGCAAATAGTGACGCTATGGGTCATTTTGTCCAACACTATTCTTAGATCTTAGAAGTACTAATTGCAAAAGAAAACTCTTAGAGAGTTAATGGCTATGCTCAAGGAGACAGAGCCAGAGCTTGCAAAAGGGCAAGAAGCGCAATGCGCATCTTACTTCAACATCCCAGAAGGTCAAGGCTTGGCCGAAGGCTTCTAGGGATATGAAAAAGGGGCAAAGGTAAAATCGTCACAGTCTTCTAGGAAGATAAATGACATATCCCAAGATGTCTGCCTAAACTGTGGCAAACGGGGTCACTGGAAGCGTGACTGCCATATGGACAAGGCAGACATGAAGGAAGTGAAGACGGAAAAGGGTTTGGCTTCAGGTATATTTGTTATAAACATGTCCACTGCTGGTTTTAAAATTGGATTTTAGATACTGGATGTGGTACATAAATATATGTACTGATGTGCGGGATCTTCTGATTAGCAGGATACTGACTTCAGATGAGATTGACCTGCGAGTCAGAAACATGATGAAAGTCATTGTTTTGGCCGTAGAAACCTAAGTTTTGGAACTGCCCTTTGGGCATGTACTTAAATTAGGAAACTGTTTTAATGTACCTAGTTTGACTAGAAACATTATCTCTATATTTAGTTTAACTCGTTGCGGGTATACCTTTATGTTCCAGAACACTAGGTGTTTTATTTATAAAGATGATATTGAGTTATACACATTAAATGTGAATAACAGTATTTATATTTTGAATATAAACAAATCTCAAATATATAATATGACAAACAAAAGCTCAAACTGTATAAATCTGTCGAGACTTAAAAGTGGCATTGTTGTCAGGACACATTAAACAAGACTCATATATCCATACTTTCGAAGAATGGATACTAGGATGAATTTGATTCTAATTCAAATGATGTCTACGAATCTAATTTATTAGGCAAAGTGCCTAAAACACCTTTTACTTGGTAAAAGTGCAAGTGCCACCAATCTGTTAGCCCTCGTTCATAGTGACGTGAGTGGGCCTATGTCTAGCTAGGCTAGAGGTGGATATGTATACTTCGTAACCTTTACGGATGTGGCATCGCGTTACGGTTATGTGTATCTTATGAAACACAAGTCAGAAACTTTTGAGTAATTCAAAGAGTTTCGACACGAAGTAAGAAAACAGATCGGTAAAAGTATTAAAAACATTAATGTCAGACCATAGTGTAAAATACTTAAACATATGAGTTTCAAGATTACTTGAAAGAGTATAGTATTCTTTCATAGTGGACTCCTCCCGGAACACCTCAATTTGACGGTGTGTCCGAAGAGAGAAACCGAACTTTGTTGGACATGGTAAGGTTTATGATGAGTCGCACTGAACTACCAATTTCCTTCTGAGGATACGCATTTAACAGTGCAATACTTATTTTGAATAAGGTTCCATGAAAAATCTGTTAGACAGACTTCATATTAGATATGAACAGGAAAGAAACCGGGTTTCTCATTCCTGAAGATTTGGGAATGCTGGGCATTTGTTTGGATGGTACCAAACTAGAACCCAAATCGGATAAGTGCTTATTTGTAGGTTGTCCTAGGGAAACCAAAGTATAGTACTTATACAACTCACAAGAGAACAATATAATTGTTGCTCTCCATGCGGTTTTCCTAAGAGGAATTCCTATATGCAGTGGTAAGTGGGAGGAAAGTAAAACTCGATGAAAATCGGAGTAATACTGTTCCAGGCACCGAGTCCTCACGGAACACCAACAGTTCATCATGGATGAAACTGTACCAATAATCTTCGAATACACAAGAACCACGTAGGTCGGAGAGAGTCAGAAAACAACCTGGGAGGTATGGGTTTCTGATCTCACCTCATGTAGATATCAATCTTATTGAGGAAGATGAACCGGCTACGTATGAGGAAGTGATACAAGGTATCGACTCCTTTTATGGCAAAGTGCCATGAAGTCCGAAATGGATTCCATGTATACCAACCAAGTTTGGACACTGGTTGATGTACCGAAAGGCATTGTGCATATTGGTACTAAATGAGTCTTCAAGGAAGACATACATGGATGGAAACATACAAATATACATAGCTAGGCTTGTACAGAAAGGGTATCGTCAACGACATAGTGTCGACTATGATGAAACCTTTTACATGTTGCCATGATTAAATCCATTCGGATAATGCTTGCTAATGTTGCATATTTCATTTATGAAATATGGCACATGGTACGTCAAATCCGCTTTCCTTAAACGGAAACCTTTTGGAGGATGTTTGTATGCAATATCCTGACGGTTTTATAGTGCAAAACATGCAAACAAGGTTTGCAAGATAAATCAATCCATTTATGGATTAAAACAAGCATTGTGTTCTTGGAACCAGCATTTTGATGTAATCATAATGGTATATGATTTAATTCAAAACGAATATGATTCTTGTGTATATAAGAAGGTTAGTGGGAGCGCACTGACAATGAATGTCCTATAAGTTGATGATGTATTACTTCTTAGCAATAACATTCCCATAATATAATCGGTGAAAGCTTGGCTTTCATTAAAATTCTTCATGGAATACCTGGGAGAAGCAGGCTTTATTCTAGGAATAAAGATCTACCGGAATATATCTAAAAAGCCGCTGACAACCCTCCCAAATCTCGTATATTTTGAAATGTATGTGACCTGATGTCTCAAATGCTTTGAGCATATGTAGACGCTATAAGGCCAATCCAGGTGATGGTCACTGGATTGATGTAGAGAACATCCTTGAGTATCTTGGATGAACTAATGATGCTTTCTGATCATATTGGGAAATGAGAACTTGAGGTAACTGGGTTCACCGCTGCAAGTTTCCAAACCGACAAATACTACTTTAAGTCGCAATAAGGGTACATATTTAGTTTGAATAACGGAACAGTGAGCTGGAAATTTTCCAAGCAAGATATTGTTGTCGAATAAATAACAAAAGCGGAACATTGCTACAGCTGAGGCAACAAAAGAAACATTTAGGATATATATAATCCTAATTGGATTAGGTATAGTTCTGTTAGCAGCTGAGCTGGGCTATATCACAGGCTAAGAAACTGCGGTATCATCAACGATCCAATTATATACTTCAAATAATTCATCTGATTCGTCGGATCATACATCGTGGCGATGTGATGATCGAATAAAAACACATCAGATGATAACCTTGCAAATCCGCTGACGAAAGTTGTTTCTCAGTAGAAGTTTGAGCGACCCATACATAGTTCAGGTGTATGACACTTGAGTGATTGGCTATAGGCCAAGTGGGAGATTGTTGGACAATTATGACCCATAGCATCACTATTTATACAGAACATGGTGTTGTTGTACAAATTAACTATGTGACAAAGGGAATTGCTCTTTTATCATTTGTAATTAGATTACCAAGATATATAAATGATAAAAGTCCATATGATTAGTACCAGATTAATAAGATATGAGACAATATTAATCCACTAAGGTTTAATCATTAAACGTGTAATACTAGCCTATTCCGCATTATCAACGTCCAGTCTCGATAATACTACGACTAGGGATATTTAATGATTAAACCTTAGTGGATTAATATTGTCTCATATCTTATTAATCTGGTACTAATCATATAGACTTTTATCATTTATATATCCCGGTAATCCAATTACAAATGATAAAAGAGTAATTTCCTTTGTCACATAGTTAATTTGTACAATAACACCATGTTCTGTACAAATAGTGATGCTATGGGTTATAATTGTCCAACAATCTCCCACTTGGCCAATAGCCAATCACTCAGGTGTTCTCCACCTGAACTATGTACGGGCCGCTCAAACTTCTGCTGAGAATTAGCTTTCGTCAGCGGATTTATAATGTTATCATCTGATGCGATTTATTCGATCATCGCATCGCCACGATATATGATCTTACGAATCAGATGAAACGATTGAAGTACATACTTGGATCGTTGATGAGACCGCGGTTCCTTAGCCTGTGTTGTAGCCTAGCTCAGCTGCTAACGGAACTACTCCTAATCTAATTAGGAATATTATATATCCAAAATGCTTCTTTTGCTGCCTCAGCTGCAACAATGTTTCGCTTTTGTTGTTTATTCGGCAACAGTATCTTGCTTGGAAGATTTTCAGCTTACTGTTCTGTTATTCAAACTATATAGTACCCTTTATTGCGACTTATAGTCGTCTTTATCGGTTTGGAAACTTGCAGCGGTGAACCCAGTCACCTCAAGTTCTCCTTCTCAATAGCTTAAGAAAGAATCATTAGTTCATTTAAGATACATAAGGATGTCCTTAACATCAATCCAGTGAAAATCACCTGGATTGGCCTGATTGTGACTCCATATGCTTAAAACGTATGAGACACCAGGTCACGTACATATATTTCAATGTATGAGTTCTCGGTGAGTGCCAACGACTTTTAGATCTATCTCAATAGATCTTTATTCCTAGAATAAAGGTTGCCTCTCCCAAGTAATCTACGGAGAATTTTCATGAAAGCCAATCTTTCACCGATTGTTTTATGGGAATGTCATTTCCAAGAAATGATATGTCATCATCATATAGGACATTCATTTTCAATACGCTCCCACTAACCTTCTTATATACACAAGAATCATCTTCGTTTTGAATTAAATCATATATCATTATGATTACATCAAAATGATGATTCCAAGAATTCAATGCTTGCTTTAATCCATAAATGGATTGATTTAACTCGCAAACCTTATTTGCATGTTTTGGCACGATAAAACTGTCAGGTAGTTGTAAACACCCTCCAAAAGGTTTTCGTTTAAGGAAAGCGATTTTGACGTTAAGCTGTCATATTTCATAAATGAAATACGCAACATTCGCAAGCATTATCCAAATGGATTTAATTATGGCAACGGGTAAAATGTTTCGTCGTAATCGACACTATGTTGATGACGATACATTTTCGCTACAAGCCTAGCTATGTACGTTTGTATGTTACCATCCATGTTTGTCTTCCTTGAAGACCCATATAGTACCAATAGGCACAATGCCTTCTGGAACATTAACCAGTGTCCAAACTTAGTTGCTATACATGGAATCCATTTCGGACTTCATGGCACTTTGCCATAAAAGGGAGTCGATACCTTGTATCACTTCCTCATACGTAGTCGGTTCATCTTCCTCAATAAGATTGACATCTACATGAGGTGAGATCAGAAACCCATACCTCCCAGGTTGTTTTCTAACTCTCTCCGACCTACGCGGTTCTTGTGTATTCGAAGATTATTGGTACAGTTTCATCCCTGATGAACTATTGGTGTTCCGTGAGGACTCGGTGCCTGGAATAGTATTACTCCGATTTTCATCGAGTTTTACTTTCTTCCCATTTACCACTGCATTTAAGAATTCCTTTTAGGAAAACCGCATGGAGAGCAACAATTACATTGTTCTCTTGTGAGTTGTATAAGTACTATACTTTGGTTTCCCTATGATAACCCACAAATTAGGCACTTATCCGATTTGGGTTCTAGTTTGGTACCATCCAAACAAATGCCCAGCATTCCCAAATCTTCAGGAATGAGAAACCCGGTTTCTTTCTTATTCATATCTAATATGAAGTCTGTCTAACAGATTTTTCATGGAACCTTATTCAAAATAAGTATTGCACTGTTAAATGCGTATCCTCAGAAGGAAATTGGTAGTTCAGTGCGACTCATCATAAACCTTACCATGTCCAACAAAGTTCAGTTTCTCTCTTCGGACACACCGTCAAATTGAGGTGTTCCGGGAGGAGTCCACTATGAAAGAATACTATACTCTTTCAAGTAATCTTGAAACTAAAATGTTTAAGTATTTTACACTATGGTCTGACATTAATGTTTTTAATACTTTTACCGATCTATTTTCTTAATTCGTGTCGAAACTCTTTGAATTACTCAAAAGTTTCTGACTTGTGTTTCATAAGATACACATAACTGTAACGCGATGCCACATCCGTAAAGGTTACGAAGTATACATATCCACCTCTAGCCTGGCTAGACATGGGCCCACTTACGTCACTATGAACGAGGGCTAATAGATCGGTGTCATTTGTACTTTTACCAAGTAAAAGATGTTTTAGGCACTTTGCCTAATGAACTAGATTCGTAGACATCATTTGAATTAGAATAAAATCAGTCCTAGTATCCACTCTTCAAAAGTGTGGATATACGAACCTTGTTAATGTGTCCCAGACAACAATGCCACAAATAAGTCTCATCTGATTAATTCAGTTTGAGTTATCTGTTTGTCATGTTATATGTTTGAGATTCATTTATATTCCAAATATAAATACTGTTATTCACATCTAATTTGTTTATCTCAATATCATCTTTATAAACAAAATCACTTAGTGTTCTGGAATATAAAGGTATACCCGCAACGGGTTATACTTGATATAGAGATAATGTTTCTAGTCAAACTAGGTACATTATAACAGTTTCCTAATTCAAGTACATGCCCAAAGGGCAGTTCCAAAAGTCAGGTTTCTACGGTTAAAATAGCGACTCTCGTCCCGTTTCTGACTCGCAGGTCGATCTCAACTGAAGTCAGTCTCCTGTTAATCAGCAGATTCTGCACACCTGTACATATTTATGTACCACTTCTAGTATCAAAAATCTAATTTTGAAACCAGTAGTGGACATGTTTATAACAAACATACCTGAAGTCAGAGCCTAGCCCGTCTTCACTTCCTTCATGTCTGCCTTGTCCATACGGCAGTCACGCTTCCAGTGACCCCGTTTGCCACAGTTTAGGCAGACATCTTGGGATATGTCATTTGTCTTCCTAGAAGACTGAGACGATTTTGCCTTTGCCCGTTTTCACATCCCTAGAAGTCTTCGGCCAAGCCTTGACCTTCTAGGATGTTGAAGTAAGATGCGTCTTGCACTTCTTGCCTTTTTGCAAGTTCTGGCTCTAACTCCTTGAGCAAAGCCATTAACTCTCCAAGAATTATCTTTTGCAATCAACACTTCTAAGATCTAAGTATAGATATATGAAGATCCTTCAATTTCACTATCATACTATAAAGATCTAATCCTTAGTTCTGACGAATAAATTAAGGAGTCTTTGCGGCAAGCATAACGGATTGAGCACTAAAGTTATCATCACATGAATCTTCCAAAGATCACGCTCTACTATTTGGTCAACTCCGGGTTTAGGCCCGAGAGTTCGCTCTATCAAATAGAGTAACTTCTCAACTCCCAGGACTATCCTGAAATTCATTTCCCAATATGAAAATTAAAGCAATAAAAGACATTTATCACTTAGGATTATGTCATTTGACGCTAACCTTTCAATTCATCTTGATTGCTATAGTCCAACTATCCAATCAACGATTTCGGGTACAATCTAATGTAATGATTATTATAGTCTAACTATATAATTAACTACTATTTGATTGGTTAAATTCAAATATATTGATTACTATAATCCAATTACATAATCAACTATAATTAAAGTAGTTTGAATACAGTCTAACTGTTAAATTAAAACAACAATTAAATATTAGTCCAACTAATATATTTATATTTAAATAATGACGAAAAAATGAAATGAGCGCATATTGGCAAGTATCTAAACAAAATTGTAAATTTAATACTTGTCTCCCACTATTTTTCAGTGAGCCTCTAACCCTCTGTGGAGTACTCTGGAAACCTAGTTTCCTAGTGGGCTAGGATCCCGTTAAATAACACACAATCTTGACTTTGGCCAACAAATTGTATGAAACTTAACTAGTTAGATCTCTAAGATCAATTGGATCTCATCCAATTCCTAGATCCAGTAGGTGGACATCCAAGTCCGAAACATATATCCGATATATGCCAATATATCCAATAGATTGCCTAACCTTTTTCCTCTAAATCAACTAAGTCTTGGCTTTGGCACAACAAGCTTAATGATTCTAGTTAAGCGTGACTCATTGACCTTGGAAAGCTTCGTAATCGATGTCGATGGACAAGAAGTGATCTTGACTTTGGCCAACAAATCACAACTTGGACAAGACATGCGATATGGAACAAAGCCTTAATGATTCAAACACATCCGCGATTGACAAAGGTCTTGAATTTGGCCAACAAACCAGTGCCAATCTTGGATCTTGAGAAAGAATCATTTAATGGAAGGAAAGCGCTTAATATTTGTTGAGGGTTTTTCGCGTAATTGGCAACCAATTAATTATCTTTAATTAGGTCTCATCATACACCCTTAAACATGCATTCTAAAAGCATAATAAGGCGCGAATAAAATAATAATGATATGCGGATGGATATATAATACAATTTATTCCTAGAACAAATCTCTCCATTTCCTCTCTCATGCTAGCACTATTCTTGCTTCTACCCAATTACATAATACTTCTAAAGAAACCTCATTTATATTGAGGGGAATTGGTGAGAAAAGAAATACAATGAGAAAAGAGGTAATAGGCTGAACACACAGGTCCAATATAATAAATTCTAAATTTATTACAACAATTTCCAAAATTTCCCTCACCCTTCTAATATCCATCTGATATACATTATTCATTCATACATCCAAGTATTCACACATAGCATGTTATCAATCAATCTAATCCAATTAATTAATCTATAATTAATGACCATCCAATGTTCAAACAACGATTTGATTTGCGCGAGTCCACTCGTTTAAGAATAAGTACTCAAAGTACGTATTCTTGAATTATATCGAACTATAATTTTAAATCCAATTTAAATTATATTCAATACTAATTCACATTTAATTCCAAATTAAATTATTACACTTTTAATTGTACCTTTTAGACTTGGATTCCAAATCCAATCTTAATAGGTCTCAAAGGCCCAATTAGTATCCGATACTATTCAATTAAAGTCCAATAGCTTTTAATTAATTCTTTAGGCATGGGCTTTGGAAATTATGGGTCAAACCCAAGATGCCAATGCCCAATTAGGAATCACCCTATGCCAAAAATCAATTTAGGCCCAATTAATTATTTAAAGGCCCAATTGTCATATTTGGACTTTATGGAAATGGTTTTAGGCCCAATTGGATCCAATCAATTATCCTAAACCAAACTTGGCCCAACCAAGCCCATTAAGCTCAATTACAACAAATTAAATTAACTTATTATTCTAAATTATAAATTAATTCAATTCAAGTGTAATTACCATAATTAATGAATTAATCTAATGCTTCCAAAACACCAATTAATTCAATTAATCATGCTTTACATTTCCAACTCATGTCCAACACAAATTGAAGCAAAACAATTCATTATAACATGCATCATGCTCACGGTTTTGAC
>SKCR01014289.1:0-77354 GCA_019454045.1 Zanthoxylum bungeanum | reverse complement strand
TTTCCAGTAAGAATATTTCTGGAGAATTGGGTAGGCATGGCGCTTTGCTAGAAGCCAACCTTGTCTTGTGAATCGGTAAGAACATAGTACGAGGTACGTACGTGTGTTGGTAATTTCTAAGGTCCCAAGATCAAATCAAGACATGAAATCATGCGTGAATACACCAACGAAGATAGCGGAATACTTACATTGATCGGTTATGTCGATTTGAAGATGAATCATGCCCAAAAACGCACTGCCTTTGTAAGCCCACTGCAGCAGTCCATGCTCACTGTCTTGGCAGTTTCGGGTCTCAAAACGAAGCTCCAAACTCCATCGGATGAGTCCCGCCTCATGGTTGAACCTCCCTACCACCTTCGCAAGACTTGTAAGTGTGCTAGCACCTGATTTCTCACCATGAGAAACCTCTCTTGCTTCCCTTATTCACGCCCAACTGGTTCCAAACCGTGAGCAAAAGTTCATTTGGGCGTGAGTTAGAAGAGAGAAATTTGAGAGAGAAGAAGTTTTTGTGTTTTGTTAAAATGATTTACCAAAAATCAATTTATATTATGCCATAATTTTATTAAATTAATAATCAAATTATGACACAAAACATGCAATGGCTTAGAGTGTCAAACACTCAAACTCCATGCAATGACATTGAGTGCAATGTACATCTCTACATGAAAAGCATTAGAATGACATGTGTCATGTGGGCCCCACACGTTTCCAAATGAAAGTGGGCCCACGTGCACTCACGCGTTCGGGTTCGATATTTCCGAAATCCGAGCTTACGTCGCGACGTTAATTCAATCGATCTCTTTTAAATAAATAATTGCGCCTGGCGAAATTATTTTTACGTCGCTAACGAGTTAATTCTAAATTAACTCGTTTGCCCGAATTAAAATCTAATTTTAATTCCGCGTCGAAATCTAATTTCATTTAATATATCGAATATATTAATTCATCGATTAATTCCAAATTAATCGTTCTCTCTCTTTAGACGACATTTTATCCCGGATAAAATATCTCCGTTACTAATCCTAGATTAATTTTCTCTCTCTTCTATTATAATCCCAGATTATTCAAGAGTGCAAGTTGTGCGTCATTGGTGGATTATCGGGAAGCGACCATGAGATCCCCGGATAATCTGGCAGTAAATACGGTCGTCGAAGTATCCGAATCACGTACGTACCAAGTACTACGTTCTACCGATTTACGAGACAAGGTCGACTCCTAGCAAAGCACCAAGTCTACCTAATTCTCCGGACATATCCATTAAAGAATATTAAGATCTGTATCAAGCGTAGTATACGATTGTATTGTGCATATCGGCCAGTATCGATAATCACGTGCTAGGGCTGGGGCTGGATAAGTGTCTGCCCCGTCCGAAACACATATCGGATGTCTGGTAACTAGTCTCTATAATCGGATATTCATGACCTGGTCATATATCACGATTGGATGCGCATCTATTAAGAGCACTAATACCGTATCCTGCGTGACATCATCTCCACTATGACTGGAGTGATACTTCCGTCTTGACATCACATCCAATACACTACGATTCTCAATATACCCGGCATTGGCGTACACAGAACTAGTTACAGTCCTAGACGACCTCAACTAAAGTATATCGATTGTCGTAAGCATTAGCGATGTAAGTCTCAGGTTAAGACTATACACACCTACCTTGATTTCGGCCTCCCATAGACACATATTCATAATACCAATGGGATTCCGAGGGGTCTATCCAGAGCGAAGCTGTTTCCCGTACCATCGGTGAAACACGACCTCCTATCGCACTTGCATAAGTATCCAACACTTATATATATATATGAGAACTATGCCGTTGTGCCCTCACAACGCACACAAGTGCAATACTAGCCTATTCCGCATTATCGATGTCCAGTCTCGATAATACTACGGCTAGGGATATTAATGATTAATCCTTCGTGGACTGATACTGTCTCATATCATCTCAATCCAGGAACTAATCATAGGGACCTCTCTTCATTTATATATCTATGGTGATCTAATCACAAATGATGAGAGTGCAATTTCCTTATTACATAGTTAATTTGCTACAACAACACAATGATCTGTGCAAATAGTGACGCTATGGGTCATATTATCCAACAACGTGTTCGGATTATCCGACGACCGTATTTACTGCCAACATATCCGGAGATCTCTTGGGTCACTTCCTGAAGATTCACCTATGATATTTGATTCGGACTTAATTAATCTTGGATTAATTGCGGAGAAACTTTATCTTGGATAAAGTGCCTATTTAGAGAGAGAACGATTAATTTAGAATTAATCGATAAAATTATTATATTCGATATAATAATCGAAATTCGATTTCGACGCGAAATTAAAATTAGATTTTAATTCGGGCAAACGAGTTAATTTAGAATTAATTCGTTAGCGACGTAAATAATAATTTCGCTAGGCGCAATTATTTATTTAAATTCGATTTAATTAACGTCGCGACGTAAGTTCGGTATTTCGGAAATATCGAACCCGAACGCGTGAGTGCACGTGGGCCCACTTTCATTTGGAAACGTGTGGGGCCCACATGACACATGTCATTATATGCATTATTTAATTGTTAATACATTGCATGGTGATAGTGTACAATACACTCAATGGTTTTGCATGGAGTTTGAGTGTTTGACACTCTAAGCCATTGCATGATTTGTGTCATAAGTTTATTATTAATTTAATAAATATTATGGCATAAATATAAATTGATTTTTGTAACAAAGATCAATACAACTCTCCTTTCTCTCTCACAATGCCGTGACTTCCATTAGGGCAAGGGAAAGAAGATTTGATTTTCTTTTCTCCATTTGCTAGCACATTGAAGGATCAAATGAGGTGATAGGGAAACCATCAAAGAGCTTGGAATACAAATAGCTTGGAGCTTCAACTTCTTCCTCCTTGGCCGAAACTTGAAGCTTGGAGATTCAAAGATTTTCTTCATCACTTCTCATCACAAAAGCTTTGTAAGTATGATTCCGCCATACTTCATCTTTTAATGTATATATTCATTGTTGTATTTCATATGCTTAATCTTTCCTTGGGACATATAATAGAAACCAACAATGGTATCATGGAGCCATGGTTAAGCATGAAATACTTTAGGTTAATATTGGGTAAAATTGATTGAAGCATGTTCTTGTGAAATTTGATTAATGAGTATGCTTACATGTATATAGAATGATGTTATATGGAATCAATTTTGAGAAAAATGCATTGGATGATTTTTCCCCAAAAATGTAACCTTGGCCGAATGGGTATGAACATTGGATGTATTGGAATTTTTTGTGTACAAGATCATTGGATGACTTAAAACGTATACGGGACGTAGATTAGTAATTCAATCGGATTGAAAAACAAATCGACACAAAAATTCTCACTTGGCCGAATGATAATGGACATGAAAATGGACTTGATTTTTGTTCAATTAATGTTGGACATATGTTTTGAACAATAGATGATTAATAAATTAAATGGGTATTTTTGAAATATTTGGTTTAATATATTAATCTTGGTTTTACACTTTAATTAATTGGACTTTAATGTTTGGAATATTAAAATTTAATTAATGGGCTTTATTGGTGAATTGGGCTTTTAATATTGTATTTGGGCATAATGGGCTTGGGTGGACCAAGTAGATTTGGGCCAAAAGGATTGGATCCAATTTGGGCCTAAATCACTCCATTAAGTCCAAATATAATATAATGGGCTTTAAAAATTTAATTGGGCCTTATGGGCTTAAAATTGGTTTTATGGCATTTAAGGGTGATTCCTTATTTGGGCTTGGTAATTGGGTTTGACCCACATTGACCAAAGCCCAAGCCTTAATAAATCAATTGAAAGCCCATTTGACTTGAATTAAATTTAACATTGGATGTTAGTTGGGCTTTGAGACCCAATAGGATTAGATTTAGAATCTAAGTTTAAAGCACATTAAAAGTGTAAACATTTAATTTGGAATTAAATAATTGAATTAGTATTGAATACGAATTAAATTAGATTTAATAAGTAGTTCGATATAATTCGCGAATTCGTACCTTATGTACTTATTCTCAATCGAGTGGACTCGCGCAAAATCAAAACGTTGTTTGAACATTGAATGATCACTTAAACATAGACTAATTAATTGGATTAGATTGGTTGTAAAAGCATGTCTTGTTTGAAAATATATGTATGTGATGAATGAATAGTGTATATCGGATGGATATTAGAAGGGAATGGTAATTTTAGAAATTATTGTAAATTTGGAATTAATAAATTGGACCTGCGTGTCCAGCCTTATCTATTAATCACTCCATTAAGTCCAAGTATGAACAAGTGTATAGCATTATTAATTACCCAAATCAAAGTTTCCAAAACACTAAATTTGTCCAATTAATCATGCTTAACATCAATTAATCATGTCCAACATAATTAAATCAAAATCAAACCCAATTATACATGCTAAAGTCTCGGCCATAAGGGAAAAAATGCCCAAATCAAATTCAATCCAATTGAACCCAATCAAACATAAATTCAACATCCCCAAATGATTTCTAAGTCATCCAATGAACAAAAAATCAAAAAACCAAGACATTAGGGCACTTGCCAAATTCGGCCATCACAAGCAAATTGGGGAAAAATTGTTCCAAACACTTTTCATCAAATTGATCTAATCAATCATCAATTAAACAACATTTAAGCATTCTAAATCATCCAATTTCATTAAACATGCTCAAAATCAAGTTTACCCAAATTTGTCATGCCTAAAATTTGGGGAAAAATGGATCCAACCAAATTTCATGAAATTGATTATGCACAACATCAATTCAACCTCATTCAAGCATACTATACTAAACAATTTAATCATTTGATGCTTAAATTGAGTTTACCCAAATTAAAGTTTTGGCCAACATTAAGCAAATTGGGGAAAATCAATCCAATTAATTTTTTATCAAATTGATTACATATAACTCTAATTATTCATATACAAGCATTCTTAAACAAACAATTTGTCAAAATCATGCTTAAATCAAAAAGGCCCAAATTTGCTCAAGAACCCTAATTCGTTTTATGCAACCAATAGCTCAAGATACCATTGTTGAGTTTCAATCAAGTCCCAAGGATCACAAACATGCATAAAAACGAGTTGAATACACAAAGGAGTAAGGCGGAATTCATACTCACATTGATGGGTTTGATGCTAGGAAGAACAAGACCCATTTTCCTCCTCCATGAAGCTCGGTTTTGGCCTTCTTGAACTGCAGTGGACTGCCGGTGGGGGGCTGTTTTTGATGCTCCAAAATCGGCCATGCAAGACTCCATTGAAGCTCCAAGCTTCAAGCTTTCCAAGCTCACAAATTCGTTTCCCTATCACCTATGTATAACCCAAGGTGTGCTAGCACTTCTTCATCTTCCTTACTTCTCCTTTTGCTCGGCAGAAAACCAGAAAAACATGGAAGAGAATCGGTCACCATTACCGTGAGAAGAGGAGATGGTTTTTGGCTCCAAAAGCTAAAAACCGTATGTCTTTCCAAGAGAGAGAGAAAATCTTTTTTTCTTTTGTTTTATATATTTACCAAGTAAATAATAAATAAAACATATATTACTTTTAATACAAAAGTCAAAAAGCAAGAAATAAAGAATGTTATATTTCATTTCAAGCTTTTAAAAGCTTTTCATCAACTCAAATCAACTATTCACATCAAGTCACTTTAATAAAGTGACAACATGTCATGTTACATCACTCAAAGTGACAAGTGACTTGACGATTGATGCGACTAGTGATTTGACGCTTGATGTGACTTGCGTGCCGCACTCGAATTCGAAATGCGAATGCGCTCGCAATCACTTTCGGGCTCGGGTTCGTTAATTCCAAATTAATGAATTTTCCGTTGCGTCGTAATTAAATGATTACGCCTAGAGAATTCACTATTCACGTCGCTAACGAATTAATTCTAAATTAATTCGTTCGCCCGAATTAAAATCTAATTTTAATTTCACGTCGAAATCCAATTTCTAATAATATATCAAATATATTATTTTATCAATTAATTCCAAATTAATCGTTCTCCCTCTTTTATTAATATTTTATCCCAGATAAAATATCTCCGCAATTAATCCCAGATTAATTTTCTCTCTCTTCCAATTAATCCCAGATTAATTAAAATGCGAGTCATACGTCATCGGTGAATCTTCAGGAAGCGACCCATGAGATCTCCGGATATGTTGGCAGTAAATACGGTCGTCGGATTATCCGAACACGTAAGTACCTCGTACTACGTTTATACCGATTTACAAGACAAGGTTGGCTTCTAGCAAAGCGCCATGCCTACCCAATTCTCCAGAAATATTCTTACAGGAATATACAGATCTGTATCAAGCGTAGTATACCGTAGTATTGTGAAAATCGGCCCAGTATCGGATAGTCACGTGCTAGGGCTGGGGCTGGATAAGTGTCTACCCCGTCCGAAACACATGTCGGATGTCTGGTAACTAGTCTCTATAATCGGATATGCATGACCTAGTCATAACATCCCGATGGTTGCGCAACACTTAAGAGCACTAGTACCGTATCCTGTGTGACATCATCTCCAATATGACTGAAGTGATACTTCCGTCTTGACATCACACCCAATACACTACGACTCTCTGATAACCCAGAAGTGGAGTACGCAGAACCGGTTAAAGCCCTGTACCACCAAGACCAAAGTCTATCGATTATCGTAAGTATTAGCGATGTAAGTCTCAGGTTAAGACTATACACACCTACCTTGATTTCGGCCTCCCATAGACACATAGTCATAATACCAATGGGATTCCGAGGGGTCTATCCAGAGCGAAGCTGTTTCCCGTACCATCGGTGAAACACGACCTCCTATCGCACTTGCATAAGTATACAATACTTATATATATGAGAACTATGCTGTTGTGCCCTCACAACGCGCACAAGTGCAATACTAGCCTATTCCGCATTATTGATGTCCTGTCTCGATAATACTCCGGCTAGGGATATTTAATGATTAATCCTTCGTGGACTGATACTATCTCATATCATCTCAATCCAGGAACTAATCATATGGACCTCTCTTCATTTATATATCTATGGTGATTTAATCACAAATGATGAGAGTGCAATTTCCTTGTCACATAGTTAATTTGCTACAACAACACAATGATCTGTGCAAATAGTTATGGGTCATTTTATCCAACACTATTGTGCCCAAGGTGGCGGGTATATATGAGGTGGATCCTATTGTTGCACTTACAGCTCAAATGTCGTCCCTCACAACTCATCTAACAGCATTGACCAACCAACATGGCCAACCATCTATTGAAGCTGATGCTGCTAACAAATGATTTTACCTAACGGAGGATATGAGCAAGTCAAGTTTGTGAAAAATCAGAACTTCAATAAATGTAGAGGCAATCATATGCCAAACTATTATCATCTAAACTTGTCATATGTTAATACAGAGAATGTCTTGCAACCTCCTACTGGCCACAATAATCAAAAAGCAGAGCAGAAACTTTCCTTGGAAGACCTCATGAGCACATTTGTTGCTAAAACTTCAGAGAGGTTTGAGAAGAATGAGTCAAGGCTGAACGACATTGAAACAAATATGGGCAATATAGGGGCAACAATGAAGTCTTTAGAAGTGAAGATTTGGCAGATTGCTTCTTCAATGACTAATCTACAGAAATGGGTATTTCCTAGTAATGCTGAAGTCAACCCCCAAGTAGCAGTGTCAAGCAATAACCCTCAGGAGCGGAATACGTCACTATGAACGAGGGCTAACAGTTCGGTGGCACATGCACCTTTACCGCTAAAAGGTGTTTTAGGCATTTTACCTAATAAACAAGATTCGCAGACGTCATATGAATTTGGATCAAATCCGTCCAAGTACTCACTCTTTGAAAGTGTGGATATGCGAGTCTTGTTAATGTGTCATAGACGACAATGCCACATATAAGTTTCATCTTTGTTACTTAATTTAAGCCTTTTGTTTGTTACGTTATATGTTTGAGATTGATTTATATTCAAAATATAAATACCATTATTAACATCAGCACTACATATCTCAATATCATTTTTATAAACAAAACACCATGTGTTTCTGAATACAAAAGTATGCCCACATTGGGCTAAGAAAGATACACAAATAATATTCCTAGTCAAATTAGGTACATAGTAGCAGTCTGATAAATTAAGTACATGCCCCGAGGGCAATTCCAAAATATAAGTCCCAACAGCCAAAACGGCGACTCTAGTACCATTTCCAACTCGGAGGTCTATCTCTCCTGAAGCCAGTCTCCTGCTAATCTGCAGATCCTGCACATTAGTACATATATGAGTACCACAACCAGAATCAAAAATCCAATTTTTAAAACTAGAAGTAGACATGTTTATTTCAATAACAAACATACATGAAACTGATACCTTGCCCGCTTTGATTTAATTCATGTGCGCCTTGTACTCACGGCAGTCACGCTTCCAGTGACCCCGTTTGCCACACTGTGGGCAGACATCTTGGGATTTGTCATTTGCCTTCCCAGAAGACTTTGATGATTTGGCCTTGCCCTTTCTCTTCTTCTTCTTCTTCACGTCTCTAGTAGCCTTTGGCCAAGCCTTAGCAGACTGAGATGTCGAAGTGAAGTGCGCCTCACGTTTTTTGCCCTTTAAAAGCTCATTTTCTGTTTCTCGCAGCATTTTCATCAACTCTCCAAGAGTATGGTCTTGGCTCATCATATTATAGTTCATGATTAACCCGCTCCAGCTGTCAGGAAGAGATGCAAGATCAAATCTATAAAAGTCACAGCCTCAAATGTTATGCCTAGTTGACCCAGCTGTTCGATGTCAGCAATCATCTGTGACACATGGTACTCGACAGATGTACCCTCTAACATTCGAGAGCGAAAGAGCTTCTTCTACAATTCATACCTTTGCGATCTAAGGTTAGATCGGTGAAGGTCCTTCAATTTTTCCATCATAGTATAGTGATCCAATCCTTTGTTCTGGCGACGAAATTGAGGGGTCATTGCAGCGAGCATGACAGATTGAGCAGTTGAGTTGTCATCACTGTGAGTCTTCCAAAGCTCAAGCTCAAGCGGCTGCTCAATTCCGGGCTTAGGCCCGAGAGGTCTCTCTATCGTATAGAGCATCTTCTCGGCCCCTAGGATAATCCTGAGGTTTATATCCCAGTCAGGAAAGTTCGCACCATTAAAGATATTTTCGCCCATGATAATGTCTTTAACGTTGATCTTTCCGGCCATCTTAATTGCAATTGTCTAACTATTCAATTACCGATTTTGGGTATAGTCCAACTATTACAATAAAAAATAATAAAATATTAGTCCAACTAATAAATATATAACGACGAAAATAATTTGAAAGCGCGTATTGGCAAGTATTTGAGTGAAATTACAAATTCAATATTGGCCTCCCACTATTTTTCGACGAGCCTCTAACCCTCTGTTGAGTACTCGGGAAACCTAGTTTCCTAGTGGACTAGGATCCCGTTAAATAACACACAATCTTGACTTTGGCCAACAAGCTGTATGATATTTAACTAGGTAGATCTCTAAGATCAATTGGATCCCACCCAATTCCTAGATCTGGTAGGTGGACCTCCAAGTCCGAAACATATAGACAATATATATGTCAATATATCCAATATATTTTCCTAACCTTTTTCTTCTGAATCAACTAAGCCTTGGCTTTGGCTCATCAAGCTTAATGATTCCAGTTAAGCGGGACCCATTGACGGTGGGAAAGCTTCGTAATCCATGTCGATGAACAAGAAGTGATCTTGACTTTGGCCAACAAAACACAACTTGCCCAAGACATGTGATATATAACAAAGCCTTTGTGGTTCAAACACACCCGCGATGGACATTGATCTTGACTTTGGCCAACAAACCAATGCCAATCTTGGATCTTGAGAGAGAACCACTCAATGGAAGGAAATTTGCTCAATATTTGTTTGAGGGATTTTCGTGTAATTTGCAACCAGTTTATTATCTTTGATTAGGTCTAATCATACACCCTTAAGCATGCATTCTAAAAGCATAATAAGGCGCAAAATTAATAATAACGATATGCGGATGGATATTCAATAATTGTTCCTAGAACAAATCTCTCCATTTCCTCTCCCCGGCTAGCAATATACTTACTTCTACCCAATTACATAATACAATAAAGAAACCTCATTTACATTGAGGGGAATTGGTGAAAAGAAAAGTACAAAGAGTCAAGAGATAAAGGCTGGACACGCAGGTCCAATTTAATAAATTCTAAATTTATTACAACAGTTTCCAAAATTGCCCTCACCCATCTAATATCCATCTGATATACATTATTCATACAATACATCCATGTATTCACACAAATCATGTTATTCAATCAATCTAATCCAATTAATTAATCTTTGAATTAATGATCATCCAATGTTCAAACAACAATTTGATTTGCGCGAGTCCAATTCGTTTAAGAATAAGTACTCAAAGTGCGAATTCTTGAATTATATCGAACTACAATATTAAATCCAATTTAATTTATATTCAATACTAATTCATATTTAATTCTAAATTAAATAATTACACTTAATTATGTGTCTTTTAGACTTAAATTCAAAATCCAATCTAAATGGGTCTTAAAAGCCCATTTAACATCCAATGTCAATTTAATTAAAGTCCAATGGGCTTTTAATTAATTTCTTAAGGCATGGACATTGGCAACCAAAGCCCAATAAGGAATCACCATTTGCCAATAAATTAATTTTGGCCCATTAGGCCAAATTAAATAGTTAAAGGCCCAATTATTCTATTTGGACTTTATGGTATGGTTTTAGGCCCAATTTGGATCCAATCCAATTGTCCTAAACCAACTTGGCCCAACCAAGCCCATTAAGCCCAAATATAATAATTTTAGCCCAATTCCAAATTGAAGATTAATTTATTTAATTACAATATTCCAAATATCACAATTTTTAATTAAATTGTATTAGCCATAATTAATTAGTTAAATTAATATTTCCAAAACACCAATTTACCTAATTAATAATGCTTTAATATGTTCAATTCATATCCAACACAATTGAAGCAAAATCAACTCATTCCATGCTTACATAACTCACGGAAATCATGCATTTTATTAACCAATTTTGATTTCAATCCAATTAAATCACAAATCAATATATCTCATGCATTTAAACACATCCAATGGACCAAAAAAATCAAAATCACCATGAGATCCTAAGGTCCATACATTCAGCCAAGCTATGTAAATTAAGGGAAAATTTATCCAATTCATTTTCTCAAAATTAATCATGCATAACTCTAAGTTATCATAATCTAAGCTCAACCAAATCATCAATTTGAAGAAATCATGCATAAATCATAAAAGCCCCAAATTAAAGTATATAAACCCTAATATATTTCATGCTTAAAATTGGCTCTGATACCATTGTTGGGTTCCTAGAACATGCCAAGGATCTAATAAGACATGATTAGTGTGAATACTCAAAGAAGTAGCAGAAATACTTACATTGAACGGATTGGATATAGGTGTAAAGTTCAAAACTTTTGAATCCTTTGTTGAGCTCCAAGCTTCTCCTTATGTTCCAAACTCTTGGGAATGGTTTCCCTAACACCTTCGATGAGTCCTTTGTGTGCTAGCAAATGAAGAAATTTTGAAGCAAAATTTCTAAAATGGGAGGGGAAGCTCTCGGCAATGGCTAAAGGGAGAGAGAGAGAGTTGTTTCAATTTTTGTGTTGTGTATTAATGATTTCCAAAATTCAAAATTATGATATACCAAATCCAAGATTTGGTATTAGTCATTCAAAAAATGAATAAACAAACACAAAATGTGTAGAGATTGCTTAGAGTAAAAAACAAGCAAGCATGATTTACACTCACCATCAACAACTTCCACAACATGTCATAAGTGTGATGTAAGTCAAGTGGGTCCCACCACTTGTAAATTTCGAATTTACGTTGAACAATCTCAACGCACAACTTCGCTCGGGCTCGGGTTCATTTAATTCCAAATTAACAAATTTATCGTTGCGATATAATTAAAGTCGCTTACGAATTAATTCTAAATTAATTCGTTTGACTGAATTAAAATCTAATTTTAATTCCGCTATGAAATTGAATTTAATTTAATATATCGAATATATTATTTAATCGATTAATTTCAAATTAATCATTCTCTCTCTCTTCTAATCGAATTTTATCCCGGATAAATTATTGCCGCAATTAATCCTAGATTAATTTTCTCTCTCTCATAATTAATCCCAGATTAATTCTTCTCGAGTCAAACGTCATCGGTGAATCTTCAGGAAGCGACCGATGAGATTTCTGGTATGTTGGCAGTAAATCTGGTCGTCGGACTATCCAAACACGTGCGTATCCAATACCACATTCTTACCGATTTACAAGACATGGTTGGCTTCTACCAAAGCACCGTGCCTACCCAATTCTCCAGAAATATTCTTTTAAGGAATACATAATATGTATCTGGCATAGTATACTAAGTATTGCGTATTGCGATCCATTATCGGATGTCACATGCTTGGCCTAGGGCTGGAATTGTGTCTGCCCCGTACGAAGCATATATCGGATCACTAGCAACTAGTCTCTTTAATCAGATAATCATGACCTTGTCATATTATCCCGATAGTTGCAACATATTAGAGTACTAGTTCCGTATCCATGCGTGATCATCATCTCCATATGACTGAAGTGATACTTTTATCTTGACATCACACCCAATACGCTATAATTCTCAATAAACCCAGAAGAGGCGTTCACGGAACCTGTTAAAGTCCCAAATGACCAAAACCAAAGCGTATTGATTGTCGCAAGTATTAGCGATGCAAGTCTTAGGTTAAGACCAAATAAACCTACCCTGATTCGGATTCCCATAGACGCATAGTCATACTACCAATGAGATTCAGATAGGTCTATCCAGAGCGAAGCTGTTTCCATACCATCGATAAACAGAACCTGTTATTACACTTGCATGAGTATCCAATACCCAAATATATGAGAACTATGTCGTTACGCTTCCATAACGCGCACAAGTGTAATACTAGCTTATTCTGCATTATCGATGCCCAGTCTCGAAAATACTACGACTATGGATATTTAATGATTAAACCTTTAGTGGATTGATATTTTCTCATATCTTATAATCTGGAACTAATCATAAGGACTTTTATCATTTACATATATTCAAGTAATCTAATTACAAAATGATAAAATGGTAATTTCCTTTGTCACATAGTTAATTTGTACCAAAACCACAATGTCTTTTACAAATAGTGATGATATGGGTCATAATTGTCCAACAATTACTAACATCGAACAGCTAGGATAGCTGGGCATTACCTACGAGGCCGAGACTTCCATAGATTTGATCTTACAGTCTCTGCCTGAATGCTGGGGCGGGTTCATCATGAACCAAGAAAAACTCTTGGAGAGTTAATGGTTATGGTCAAGGAGGCAGAGCTAGAGCTTCCAAAGGGGCAAGAAGCGTAAGGCGCATCTTACTTTGACATCCCAGAAGGCCAAGGCTTGGCCGAAGGCTTCTGGGAGTGTGAAAAAAAAAGGGCAAAGGTAAAATTGTCACAGTCTTCTGGGAAGACAAATGACATATCCCAAGATGTTTGCCTAAACTATGGCAAACAGGGTCACTAAAGCGTGACTGCAGTATGGACAAGGAAGACATGAAGGAAGTGAAGACGAGCAAGTCTTCGACTTCAGGTATGTTTGTTATTGTAATAAACATGTCCACTACTGGTTTTAAAAATTAGATTTTGATACTGGATGTGGTACATACATATGTACTGATGTGCGAGATCTGCTGATTAGCAGGAGACTGGCTTCAGACGAGATCAATCTACGAGTCAGAAACGGGACGATAGTCGCTATTTTGGCCGTTGGGACCTAAATTTTGGAACTGCCATTTGGGCATGTACTTAAATTAGGAAACTTTTATAATGTACCTTGTTTTACTAGAAACATTATCTCTATATCTAGTTCAACCTGTTGCGGGTAAAACTTTATGTTCCAGAACACTGAGTGTTTTGTTTATAAAGATGATATTGAGATACACATTAGATGTGAATAACTGTATTTATATTTCGAATATAAATGAATCTCAAACATATAACATGACAATTAAAAGGCTCAAACTGAGTAAATCATATGAGACTTATTTGTGGCATTGTTGTCTGGGACACATTAACAAGACTCGTATATCCACTCTTTGGATGAATGGATACTTGTACGTATTTGATTCCAATTCAAATGACGTCTATGAATCTCGTTTATTAGGCAAAGTGCCTAAAACTCCTTTTAGCGGTAAGGGTGTACGTGCCACCGAGCTGTTAGCCCTCGTTCATGGTGATGTATGTGGGCATATGTCTAGCTAGGCTAGAGGTGTTTATGAATACTTTGTAACCTTTACGGATGTTGCATCGCGTTATGGTTATGTGTATCTTATGAAACATAAATCGGAAACATTTGATAAATTCAAAGAGTTTCGACACGAAATAGAAAAACAGACCAATAAAAGTATTAAAACATCACGGTTAGACCGTGGTGGAAAAATACTTGAGCAATGAGTTTCTCGATTACTTGAAAGAGTATGGTATTCTTTCATAGTGGACTCCTTCCGGAACACCTCAATTGAGTGATGTGTCCGAACGGAGAAACTGGACTTTGTTGGACATGGTAAGGTTAATAATGAGTCACACAAAGCTATTAATTTCCTTCACGAGATACGCATTGAACAGAGCAATACTTATTTTGAATAAGGTTCCGACAAAGTCTGTTGGACAGACTCCATATGAAATATGGAAAGGAAACAAACTGGGTTTCTCATTCTTGAAGATTTAGGGATGCTGGGCATATATTAAACGTTTGGATGGTACCAAACTAGAACCTGAATCGAATAAGTGCCTATTTGTAATTGGTTATCCTAGGGAAACCAAAGGATATTGTTTCCACAACCCATAAGAGAACAAAATATTTGTTGCTCTCCATGTGGTTTTCCTTAGAGGAATTCTTAAATGCAGTGGTAAGTGGGAGGAAAGTGGAACTCGATGAAAATTGGAGTGATACTATTTCTGGCACCGATCCCCGTACGGAACACGAACAGTTCATTAGGAATGAGACTGTTCCACAATCTTCTAATACACAAGAACCGCATAGGTCGGAGAGAGTCAGAAAATAACCTAAGAGGTATGGGTTTCTGATCTCACCTCATTAAGATATTAATCTTATTGAGGAATATGAACCGGCTACGTATGAGGAAATGATACAAGGTATCGACTCCATTTATGGAAAAGTGCCATGAAATCTGAAATGGATTCCATGTATACCAACCAAGTTTGGACACTAGTTGGTGTACCAGAAAGCATTGTGCCTATTGGTAGCAAATGTGTCTTCATGGTGAAGACAGACATGGATGGCAACGTACAAACGTACAAAGCTAGGCTTGTAGCGAAAGGGTATCGTCGTCAATATGGTATTGATTACGAAGAAACCTTTTACCCATTGCCATGATTAAATCCATTCGGATAATGCTTGCTATTCCTACATATTTCATTTATGAAATATGGCAGTTGGACGTCAAAACTGCTTTCCTTAACGGAAATCTTTTGGAGGATGTTTATATACAACAACCTGACGGTTTTGTCGTACCAAAACATGCAAACAAGGTTTGCAAGTTAAACTGATCTATTTATGGATTGAAGCAAGCATTGTGTTCTTGGAACCAACGTTTTGATGAGATCATAATGGAATATCGTTTCATTCAAAACGATAATGATTCTTGTGTATATAAGAAGGCTAGTGGGAGCATACTGACAATGATTGTCCTATACGTTGATGATGTATTATTTCTTGGAAATGACATTCCCATATTAAAATCGGTGAATGCTTGGCTTTCATTAAAATTCTCCATGGAATACTTGGGAGAGGCAACCTTTATTCTAGGAATAAAGATATACTAAGATAGATCTAAAAGTTGTTGGCGCTCTCCGAGAGCTCATACATTGTTAGAAATATACGCGACCTGGTGTCTCATATGCTTTGAGCATCTGAAGTCACTATAAGGCCAATCCAGGTGATGGTCACTGGATTGATGTTAAGAACATCCTTAAGTATCTTAGACGAACTAAGGATGCTTTCTTAAACTGTGGAGATGGAGAACTTGAGGTGACTAGGATCACCGATGCAAGTTTCCAAACCGATAAAAATGACTGTTAGTCATAATCAGGGTACGTAATTTTGTTTGAACAATGGAACACTGAGCTGGAAATCTTCCAAGCAAGATATTGTTGCCGATTCAACAAAAGCGGATTATTTTGTTGCGACTGAGGCATCAAAAGAAGCATTTTAGATCTATTAAATTCCTAATTGGATTATGAGTAGTTCTGTTAACAACTGAGCTGGGCTATAGCGCAGGCTAAAGAATTACGGTCTCATCAATGATCCAAGTATGTACTTCGGTTGTTTCATCTAATCCGTGAGATCATACATCGTGGAAATGTCAAGATCAAAAGATCGTTACAGATGATAACCTTACATATCCGCTGACGAAAGCAATATATCAGCATAAATATGAGCGACCCGTACATAGTTCAGGTGTTGAATACTTGAGTGATTGGCTATAGGCCAAGTGGGGCACTGTATTTTTACATATAAGTCCCGATGATGAGTCTCACATGGAGACACTACCTCTTTAAATTATGGAAGTCGCGGGAAACGGACGTCGGAATGGAAAATTCAAAAATCAAGACCTTGTTAGATTTCATTCATTTGCTTAGCCTCAGGTTCACTCTATTAATCTCTATTTTAACTGTTAGCTTTGGCCCAAAACCCCCGCACCCATCCAAAGCCCATCCCATCCAAAGCCCAATCCAAAAATAATTAACACAATTAAAACACATGTCACAAATTAAATAAATCAAATTAAATCACCTTCCTAATTAAAACAAATCCCATTCCTAAACTGAATAAACCACCTTCCTAAATTAAAGAAATCATTTCCTTATAACAAACTAATTAAATCTTCCCCATAATCACAAAATCCTTTCCCAATTCACACAAGGTAAACACCAGCCCTCTTCTATAAAATGAACCTTAAGCCAAACCCTTGAGAGGATCCTCTCTCACTTCTCTTTTTCTTCGGCATTCTCTCTCCATCTCTTTCTTCCTTCCCCACTCACCACTCTCTCTCTAGGTCTCTCCATTCTCTCTCTAAAAACCCTAGTTCACGGTGTTGGACAATTATGACCCATAGCATCACTATTTGTACAGATCATGGTGTTGTTGTACAAATTAACTATGTGACAAGGAGATTGCACTCTTATCATTTGGGATTAGATCACCTAGATGTGTAAATGATAGGAGGTCCCTATGATTAGTTCCTGGATTGAGATGATATGAGACAGTATCAGTCTACGAAGGATTAATCATTAAATAATCCCTAGTCGTAGTATTATCGAGATTGGACATCGATAATGCGGAATAGACTAGTATTACACTTGTGTGCGTTGTGGGAGCACAATGGCATAGTTCTTATATATAAAAGTATTGGATACTTATGCAAGTGTGATAGGAGGTTGTGTTTTACCAATGGTACAGAAAACAGCTTCGCTCTGGATAGACCCCTCGGAATTCCATTAGTAGTATGACTATGTGTCTATGGAAGTCCGAAATCAGGGTAGGTGTATTTGGTCTTAACCTGAGACTTGCACCGCTAATACTTGCGACAATCAATATGCTTTGGTTTTGGTCGTCCAGGGCTTTAACCGGTTCAATGTACGCCTCTGATGGGTATATTGAGAATCGTAGTGTATTGGGAGTGATGTCAAGACGGAAGTATCACTCCAGTCATAGTGGAGATGATGTCACGTAGGATACGGTACTAGTGCTTTTAAGTACTGCAGTCATTGGGATATTATGACTAGGTCCTGTATATCTGATTATAGAGACTAGTTACCAGACATCCGACATGTGCTTCGTACGGGGCAAACATAATTCCAGCCCCAGGCCTAGCACGTGACATCAGATACTTGATCGTAATACGCAATACTACGTATACTACGCCTGACATAGATTATATATTCCATTAAGAATATTTCTGGAGAATTGGGTAGGCATGGTGTTTTGCTAAAAGCCAACCATGTCTTGTAAATCAGTAAGCACGTGGTATTCAGATAATCCGATGACCGTATTTACTGCCAACATATCCAGGGATCTATTGTGTCACTTCCCAAAGATTCACCGATGACAGTTGACTCGAATTAGAATTAATCTGGGATTAATTAAGAGAGAGAATTAATCTGGGATTAATTAAGATGGAGAAAATTAATCTGGGATTAATTGAGGTATTATTTAATCTGGGATTAAATGTGTTCGGAAGAGAGAGAACGCGATTAATTTGGAATTAATCGGTAGAATAAATTTAATTGTTAAATTTGATTTTTCTATTTAATTTATTCGTATGGGCTAAAATTAATTATCGGATATATTAATATGAATTGGATTTCATTACGAAATTAAAGTTGGACTTTATACGAGCGAACGAATTAATTTAGAATTAATTCGTAAATGGCATTCGTAATATATTTACGAGGCGTTGTCATTTAATTAAATTAGATTTAATTATTTAGCGACGGAAATTCGTTTAATCGGATTAAACGAATCCAAGCCGCGGAAAACATTCGTAGAATCCATTTGAATTTTGAATTCAAATGTGGGGCCCACTTCACTTGTGGTAGTTAGGAGGGTAGTTGGCATTTATGCCAAGCCACCAACCATCCAACCACCTTGTAATGGTTTTGGTAAAACCATTTACCCAACCACCTAGTTTAGGTGAAAAGGGTAAAAGGGATTTTACGAAAAGCCTTCTCTCTCACTTCACTTCCAACACAACACTTGAAACAAAATGAAACCCTAATATCCTCTCCTCCATGGGCGTGAACTTGGTTCCTTCCTCTCTTTCATTTTGTTGCAAAATCAACAAAGCTAGCACTTCATGGAATCAACTAAGGTGATAGGGAATCCAACTCAAAGCTTGGAATCACAACAAAGGTTGGATCTTGGAGATCTTCATTCAAACAACTCAAAGCTTGGAATCAACAAAGGAAGGATCTTGGAAACCAACTCAAAGCTTGGAATCAACAAGGAAGGATCTTGAAGATCTTCTTCTCAAAATTTTAAAAGCTCAAATCCATTCAATGTAAGTAATTCTGCAACTTATAATGAATTTATGAACACCTTTTCTTGGTTATTAGATCTTTGGCATGTTCTAGGAACACTAACACACGGTACCCTTAACTCTTAGCCAAATCAAGACCAAAAAAATTAATCTTTCATGCAAGCCATGTAAAACCTAGAGACGCATAAGCCCTACACATACCTTTGCTATGCATAGCAACACCCGTCCTTGATCCACTTAGCCACAAGCAGTGACAAAACCCTAAAGCCAGGTCCATTCACTCACGCCTCTCATGCAACACCCCTCCTTTCATGTAACACACGTCCACAGCCTCTCTCTTTTCTCGTTCACAGCCAAGACACACACCACACAGCCACCTAAAGCAAACACACTGCCACCCACAAGCAAACGCACCGCCACCCATAACACACATGTCGCAAACTGCCAAACACCATGCAACCCTTAAACACGTAACCTGCCCAAAAACCATTAGTCATGAATCACAAACCATCAACCACTTACCCATATTCGACACCTAGCAAACAAGCACACACACGGCACCGCACAAAGTCACACACTACTACACGCTGGACACACACACCTGTTAAACTGACAACACAAGAGCCCCCCTCACTGCCCCTAAAGCCGAGTAACAAATAACCAAATTACCGTAAATTGCACACACAAAGCAGCTATCTCTGTAACCGAAAATAACCCCCAAAACATCCCATAACACAGTCCCAAAATTACCCAAAACAGTCCCCAAATATCACTCTAAAAATGGCAGTCCAAAACAGTGAGAAAACAGCAGCAAACAGTGAAGGAAATAGTGAAAACTGCAGCCCAAAACAGCGAGGCAGCGAAGAAAAATAATGAACCAGTAAACTAGAGGAGTTGCGAAGCATTAACCCTTCTGACGGTCATGTAACGCACTCCCGAGAAGCGACTTAAAAGGTAAGACCTGAGGGCACCCTTCGTTGTATTTTATTTTGTCGTATTGGACGCGGCATGCTTAGTTGGACGTGGAATATGTCCAACCGGGTATGCGAAGTCCTACATTGAAAAAGGCCAAGTTCTTTGGTCACATATTTATTATTCCGTATTTATTTCAAATTATTAGTCTTTTATTATTTCGCATTTAATTTCCGTTTATTTCTTTTATTGTTTGGCATTTGTTTTGTGTTATGTGTCTTCTTTGTTATCTCGCATACTTGTCCCTTCTGTTATTTATATGCATTATCATGTTTCATGTATGTCAATGTTGGGTTAGTGATTGAGTGTTGCTTCTCGTGGTTTATCAGATGGAAACCCAGACGTAAATTTCGTAGCCGAATCCGAATGGACGGTAGTGCAGTCTGTAGTTGGGATACAACTCCATGTACCGCTCGAGGAAATGCTCATGAGATTATTGTGTGATATCGTATGTTTTTCGTTATGATGACTTACTTTTAAAGCATGCAAACTTAGATATAGGATTTATTTTTATGAATGTGAATTAGATCTAGGTTATGTTGTGTTTCTAGGTTAGTCCCAATGATCATTCAAGCAAGAAATCATGTGCGAATACAACAATGAAGAATGGCAGAATCATACTTACATTGATCGGATTTGGCGATGCGAGGAACAACAAAAACTTCAAGCTTTCCTCCAAGGTGGCTCACGGTATTTGCTCCAAATTTGTGCTCCAAAACTTCGGCCATGGTGATCCTTCAAGCTCCAAGCTTTGTGTGTGATTACATGCCCATGGGTGGGTTTCCCTATCACCTTCGGATGACCCATAAGTGTGCTAGCACCTTGGAAATTTTGCCACAAAATTTCCTAAACTTCTTGTAACTCACGATTTTGAAGAAACAAAAGAGAGAAAAGAATGGCCCTTGGCCGAATGAGTTGGAAGAGAAGAGAGAGGAGTTGGTTTGTGTGTTGTGTATCTAATACACTTCATTGATTTCTGAAATCAAAAAAGATATACCAAAATTTTTGTAAAAGGCTTTCAAAAAGTCAACAAAAATTTGGAGCCAAAAGTTGCAATTAATGACTTCCAACTACTCACATCACTCATGAATAGTGATTGGTTGTCAATCACTCAAAGTGACAAGACATCCATCACATGAATGATGAGTGATGTGACGCGTGATGTGACTTGTGGGCCTCACTTGAATTCGAAATACGAGTGGGCCCGCAAACACTCCCGGGCTCGGGTTCGCTAATTTCGAATTAACGAATTTTCCGTTGCGACGTAATTAAATCAAATTCAATTAAATAATTTTGCCTAGCAAAATTACTATTCACGTTGCTAGCGAATTAATTCTAAATTAACTCGTTCGCCCAAATTAAAATATAATTTTAATTCCGCGTCGAAATCCAATTTCGTATAATATATCGAATATATTATATTATCGATTAATTCCAAATTAACCGTTCTCTCTCTTTAAATAATATTTTATCCCAGATAAAATATCTCTGTAATTAATCCCAGATTAATTTTCTCTCTCTTATAATTAATCCCAGATTAATAAAGTGCGAGTCATACGTCATCGGTGAATCTTCGGGAAGCGACCCATGAGATCCCCGGATATGTTGGCAGTAAATCCGGTCGTCGGACTATCCGAACATGTACGTACCTAGTACTACGTTTTTACCGATTTACAAGCCATGGTTGGCTTCTACCAAAGCACCGTGCCTACCCAATTCTCTAGAAATATTCTTTTAGGAATATGTGATCTATATCAGGCGTAGTATACATAGTATTGCGTATTTCGATCCAGTATCGGATGTACCGTGCTAGGCCTGGGGCTGGAATCATGTATGCCCCGTACGAAGCACATATCGGATTTCTGGTAACTAGTCTCTATAATCGGATAAACATGACCTAGACATAATATCCCGATAGCTGCAGCATATAAGAGAACCAGTTCCGTATCCAATGTGATCATCATCTCCACTATGACTGGAGTGATACTTCCGTCTTGACATCACACCCAATACACTACGATTCTCAATATACCCAGAAGAGGCGTACACAGAACCTGTTAAAGCCTTGGACGACCAAAACCAAAGTATATTGATTGTCGCAAGTATTAGCGGTGCAAGTCTCAAGTTAAGACCAAATACACCTACCCTGATTCGGACTTCCATAGATACATAGTCATACTACCAATGGAATTCCGATAGGTCTATCTAGAGCGAAGCTGTTCCCGTACCATCGATAAACACAACCTCCTATTACACTTGCATGAGTATCTTATACCCAAATATATGATAACTATGCCGTTATGCTCCCACAACGTGCACAAGTGTAATACTAGTCTTTTACGCATTATCGATGTCCAATCTCGATAATACTCTGACTAGGGATATTTAATGATTAAACCTTTATGGATTGATATTGTCTCATATCATCTCAATCTGGAACTAATTATATGGACCTTCTATCATTTATACATCTTGGTAATCTAATTACAAATGATAAAAGGGCAATTTCATTTGTCACATAGTTAATTTGTACAACAACACCATGATCTGTACAAATAGTGATGTTATGGGTCATAATTGTCCAACAGGTTATTCTTGGATATATATGTTGCGTAAATTCGGTTAAGTTATTGCACAAATCATTTCATTACAAGGGCATAAGTAAGGGACCATTCTGAACCCAACGGTTTGAGGTATTCCCTTGCGAGGGGTGAGTGCGGCCTTAAATCTTTGTCCCAATTCACTCTGGGTGGTGACTCCATTATTCTCCGGTTTAGTCTCCCGTGGGCTATTCCGTACTCCCAACTAGGCCACGAGCCTAGAACAACGTCGTCGATTTCTGTGTCCTACAGTCTGGCGACTCCACTAGGGATAGAGAATCGGCCCCGAAATAATGTCTTGTAGTGATTGTGATTTGTGCTTTAGTTAACCGTGTCTATAGGGGGTTGATGGGGTTTAATCAAAGGCGCTGTTAAGGCTAGGTGATGGTTTGGTGTCTTCCTTCATTCACAACCTTTCTATAAGGAAAGCCGTGAAGGCACCTAGATAATCATTACCCGTAGCTTGTTTTGATAAACTAATTTGGAGGACTCGTTGTTTATTCCTGTCACCAAGGTGATAAGAGCCTAAGAGACTTGGGTATTTAAGAGAGTTCGCTCCACCCTCTCTCTGGGGAATCTACAATGGGAAATTCATTTGACAGTTAGTCACACACCATAACTCGTTGGCACGTACCGTAGCGTATAAAAAAGGTGCGCTCACTTGGTCGTTCAAACCCTTGAGTGGGGAGACCTAGTTGTGGGCAACCTTTCGCCGGCGAGCGCCTTTATCTATACTTCTATAAACCCGCATATGAACCATAGTCATATATCCCATGGAAATTGCCCCTTTATGCTTTTGATAACCATATATATATTATATCTCATGCATTGCACACATTTCATGCATCTCACACATACACACATCATGTAAACCCCGTGTTTTAAAAGCCATCATAGATATCTGTTGGGTTAGAAAAAAAAAGATTTGTCAAGAAGAGTTTAGCAAACATGGATATCGAGAAAAGGAAGCCGAGAAATAGAAAATTTTACGGCAAGGATAGAAAGACCATGGTGGGCCCAAAAAAAAAATAAAAAAAAATAAAAAAATTTGTTTGTTTTTAGTCCTTGATAGTTAGACATAAGTCCAATGATGAAATTGTTTGCTTTAGGGAGAAATCTTAGAAATGATAAACTTTTGATGTGCTTTTATCTGATACTTAAAATGATTGATCTATGTTAGACTCGTAAGCACTTCACTATAGGTTCTTAGTGTAGAAAACTTGAGTAGTTGGCAAGTTGACTAGTTAAAGAAATTGTAGGTCGGTGAATGACCATTTGCTTAGATGTCTATCTTGATTTGCTTATGTTATGATGTGAGGTATGGTTGAAAATAAAAGAAAAGTCTCTAAAGAAAAGAATTGAACCACCTATAACCGATAAGAGTGAAGCTACCCATGGGCGAGTATTAGGACCACCATGAGGAGAAATGTTACCTTAAAGGGTAGGTGTGTTGAAAAAAAAATGCGAAAGAAAGAAAAAAAGAAAAAGAAAAGAAAAGAAAGAAAAAAGAGAGAGACAAAAGAGAAAGAAAACCATACCACATTGAGCAAAGAAAAGCAACTGCAGACATAATTGAGACATCTAGGTTGGTTTGACCCATCGATCCCAATTTTTTGACGAAATCATTGAGTTGGCTTACCTGGTGATGAATCTGCAAAGGAACCTTTGCACACACACACTTTGAGTCTGGCTTAGATCATTTATTCAAAGACTTGGATTTGAGTTGCATTGAATGTTTTGAAGGTTCTCTGGTTTCAATACTGGGCATTCTTTGAGGACGATAATATGTGTAACTATGGGGTCTATTTCGTAGCCTGTGATATAGTATGATGATATGGAATTCCACATCACGTGGTCCACCTTGACCTAGTGCAAACAGCGAAAGATAGAAAGCTAAATCAAGTCTGGGGGCGACCAATATACCACCCCTTGAAAAAGAAGTATAACAAGAAATTGAGCCATGAGACCAGATAGAAGACCGAGCAATCACCTGGAGAACTGGCGGAAGACCTAACCCAACAGAATAGGAAATTCATTCATGCATGCAAGCATACACGTAACGTACTTGCATTCTTTTTTGTGTTTTTTCTGTTTTGTATACACAAGTTTAAAAAAAAAAAGCGGCAAATGTAAGCCAACCAGAATCGGCAACATATGAGTATTAGTTTCGGGCATGAGTCCCAGGGTTGAGGCCCATATCAGTTTCAGTTTTGGGGATGAGTCCCAGGGTTGAGGCCTACACATCATCAGAATGCCGGGTATGGCACTGCGAGAATGGAGCAAGGTTCAGCAAGTCGAGAATGACACACCGAGAATGGAGCACGGTTCGGAAATAAACAAGCCGGGAATGGCACTCCGAGAATGGAGCAAGGTTCAGGAATAAAGCCGAGGGAACAAAGCCTACTCTCAACACAGTTCGGGAATAAAGCCCAGGGGAATAAAGCCCTATTTCAACACAGTTTGGGAACAAATCCCACTCTCTACACATTTCGGGAATAAAGCCTAGGGAACAAAGCCCACTCTCAACACAGTTCGAGAATAAAGCCCAGGGAATAAATCCCACAATCAACAGTTCGGGAATAAAGCCCACAATCAACAGTTCGGGAATAAAGCCCACAATCAACAGTTCGGGAACAAAGCCCACCATCAACACAGATCGGGAACAAAGCCCACATTCAGAATAATTCGGGAACAAAGCCCACAATCAGCTCAATTCGGGAACAAAGCCCACATTCAGTACCGCTCAGGAACAAAGCCCACAGGTGGTTCTGGAACAAAGCCCAGGGGTCAAAAGCACCTCGCCATCACAGTCAACTCAGATCGAGAACAAAGCTCAGGGAATAAAGCCCACAATCAACAGTTCGGGAATAAAACCCACAATCAACAGTTCGGGAACAAAGCCCACCATCAACACATATCAAGAACAAAGCCCATGGAATAAAGCCCACATTCAGTACAATTCGGGAACAAAGCCCATAGTCAGCTCAATTCGGGAACAAAGCCCACATTCAGTACCGCTCAGGAGAAAAGCCCACAGGTGGTTCGGGAACAAAACACAGGGGTCAAAAGTAACTCGCCATCACATTCAACACAGTTTGGGAACAAGACCCACAATTCAGGGAATAAGACCCTCAACTCAAATCGGGAACAAGACCCACGAGAACAAGAAACACAATTCAGGGAATAAGACCTTCAACACAAATCAAGAACAAGACCCTCAACTCAAATCGGGAACAAGACCCACAATTTAGGGAATAAGACCCTCAACTCGAATCGGGAACAAGACCCACGGGAACAAGACCCACAATTCAGGGAACAAGACCCTCATCACAATTCGGGAACAAGACCCACAACTCAAATAGGGAACAAGACCCTCACCTTAATTCGGGAACAAAACCCTCATCAGTAAAGGTTGGGAAATGGACCATCTCATCAGTAACGATTCGAAAATGGACCATCACATCAGACGCCGAAAATGGCACTCCGAAAATGGAGCACAGTTCGAAAATGGACAACCATCACATCAGCGACGCCTCAAAATGAGGTTTAGCATGCCGAAAATGGCGCTCCAAAAATGGAGCACAGTTCAAAAATGAACCATCCACATCAGTATCAGTTTTAGGGATGAGTCCCAGGGTTGAGGCCCACATCATCAGTATCAGTCTGGGGGCGAGGCCCATATTAGTATCAGTTTTGGGGATGAGTCCCAGGGTTGAGGCCCACATCATCAGTATCAGTCTGGGAGCGATGCCCACATCAGTATCAGTTTTAGGGATGAGTCCTAGGTTTGAGGCCCACATCATCAGTATCATTCTGGGAGCGAAGCCCACATTAGTATCAGTTTTAGGGATGAGTCCCAGGGTTGAGGCCCGCGCTGCCAGCATCAATTTTGGGGATGAGTCCCAGGGGTCGAGGCCCACATCTGTATCAATTTGGGGCGAGCCCCACATCATCAGTATCAGTTTTGGGGATGCGTCCCAGGGTTGAGGCATGTGTTGTCAGCATCAGTTTAAGGGATGAGTCTCGGGGGTGAGGCCCGCATCATCAGTATCAATTTTGGGGATGCGTCACAGGGTTTAGGCCCGCGTTGTCAGCATTAGTTTTGGGGATGAGTCCTGGGGGCGAGGCCTGCATCAGCATCAATATTAGTATGCCGGGTATGGCACTCCGGGTATGGAGACACACCAACACCAGTATCAGTTTTACTGGGTATGACACTCCGGGTATGGAGACACATTAGCATCAGTACAAGTCTTGCCAGGTATGGCACTCCGGGTATAGAGACACATCAACATCAGTATCAGTTTTGCCAGGTACGGCACTCCGGGTATGGGGTTTAGCACGCCGGGTATGGCACTCCGGGTATGGAGACAGTATCGCGACACCTCGGGTATGGGGTTTAGCACGCCAGGTATGGCACCACCAAATCATTCAGTTCGAAGCAGCAGGTAAGTCAGGTGACAACTGGCGAGCCAGGTAAGTAAAAATACATTGCATAACTTTGATAGGATTTTCGTTGTCACATATTGTATAAGTCCCATCAAAGTAGAGACTGTATTTTTGCATATAAGTCCCGATGATGAGTCTCACATAGAGACACTACCTCTTTAAATTGTGGAAGTCGCGGGAAAAGGACGTCGGAAGGGAAAATTCAAAAATCAAGACCTTGTTAGATTTCATTCTTTTGCTTAGCCTCGGGTTCACTCTATTAATCTTTGTTTTAACTGTTAGCCTTGGCCCAAAACCCCTGCACCCATCCAAAGCCCAATCCAAAAATAATTAACACAATTAAAACACATGTCACAAATTAAATAAATCAAATTAAATCACCTTCCTAATTAAAACAAATCCCTTTCCTAAACTGAATAAACCACCTTCCTAAATTAAAGAAATCATTTCCTTATAACAAACTAATTAAATCTTCCCCATAATCACAAAATCCTTTCCCTATTCACAGAAGGTAAACCCCAACCCTCTTCTATAAAAAGAACCTTAAGCCAAACCATTGAGAGGATCCTCTCTCACTTCTATTTTTCTTCGGCATTCTCTCTCCATCTCTCTCTTCCTTCCCCACTCTCCACTCTCTCTATGTGTCTTCTTTGTTATCTCGCATACTTGTCCCTTCGGTTATTTATATGCATTATCATGTTTCATGTATGTCAATGTTGGGTTAGTGATTGAGTGTTGCTTCTTGCAGTATATCGGATGGAAACCCAGACGTAAATTCCGTAGCCGAATCCGAATGGACGGTAGTGCGGTCTGTACTTGGGATACAACTCCACGTACCGCTTGAGGAAATGTTCATGAGATTATTGTGTGATATCCTATATTTGCCATTATGATGACTTACTTTTAAAGCATGCAAACTTAGATGTAGGATTTATTTTTACGAATACGAATTAGATCTAGGCTATTCTTGGATATGTATGTTGCATAAATTCGGTTAAGTTATTGCACAAATCATTTCATTACAATGGGCATAAGTAAGGGACCATTCTGAACCCAACGGTTTGAGGTCTTCCCTTGCGAGGGGTGAGTGCGGCCTTAAATCTTTGTCCCAGTTCACTCTGGGTGGCGACTCCATTATTTTCCGATTTAGTCTCTTGTGGGCTATTCCGTACTCCCAACTAGGCCGCTAGCCTAGACCAGTGTCGCCGATTTATGTCCTACAATCGATAAAAATGATTGTTAGTCGTAATCAGGGTATGTAATTTTGTTTGAACAACGGAACAGTGAGTTGGAAATCTTCCAAGCAAGATATTGTTGCCGATTCAACAAAAACAGATTATTTTGCTGCGGTTGAGGCAGCAAAAGAAGCTTTTTGGATCTATTAAATTCCTAATTGGATTATGAGTAGTTCTGTTAGCAGCTGAGCTGGGCTACAGCGCAGGCTAAAGAATTACGGTCTCATCAATGATCCAAGTATGTACTTCGGTTGTTTCATCTGATCCGTGAGATCATACATCGTGGCGATGTCAAGATCAAAAGATCTTTACAGATGATAACCTTACATATCCGCTGATGAAAGTGATATCTCAGCATAAATATGAGCGACCCGTACATAGTTCAGGTGTTGGATACTTGAGTGATTGGCAATAGGCCAAGTGGGAGATTGTTGGACAATTATGACCCATAGCATCACTATTCGTAAAAGACATGGTTTTTTTTTTGAAAAAATTAACTATGTGGAAATTGCTTTTTTATCATTTGTAATTGGATTACTTTGATATATAAATGATAAAAGTCCATATGATTAGGACCAGATTAATAATATATGAGACAGTATTAATCCACAAAAGGTTTAATCATTAAATATCCCTAGTTGTAGTATTATCGAGAATAGACATCGATAATGCGGAATAGGCTAGTACTGCACTTGTACGTGTTATGGAAGCTTAACAGGATAGTTCTCATATATTTAAGTATAGGATACTTATACGAGTGTGATAGGAGGTTATGTTAGCCGTTGGACCGGGAATAGCTTCGCTCTGGATAGACCCCTCGGAATCCCATTAGTAGTATAACTATGTGTCTATGGGAATCTGAATCAGGGTAGGTGTATATGGTCTTAACTTGAGACTTGCATCGCTAATACTTGCGACAATGAGTATACTTTGGTTTTGGTCATTCGGAGCTTTAACGGGTTCTGTGTACGCCTCTTCTAGGTATACAGAGAATCGTAGTATATTGGGTGTGATGTTAAGATGGAAATATCACTTCAATCATATGGAGATGATGATCACGCAGGGATACAGAACTAGTACTCCTAAATGCTATATCTATCAGGATAATATGACTAGTTCATGATTATCCGATTACAGAGACTAGTTGCTAGTGATCCGATATATGCTTCGTACGGGGCAGACACAATTCCAGCCCCAGGCCTAGCATGTGACATCAGATACTTGATCGTAATACGTAATACTTTGTATATTATATCTGATACAAATTATATATATTCCATATTGAATATATTTCTGGAGAATTGGATAGGCACGGTGCTTTGCTAGAAGCCAACCATGTCTTGTAAATCGGTAAGAATGTGGTACCGGGTATGCACGTGTCGGATACTCCGACAACCGTATTTACTGCCAACATATATAGGAATATCTTGGGTCGTTTCCCAAAGATTCGCCGATGACATTTGACTCAAACAGAATTAATCTGGGATTAATTATGAGAGAGAAAATTAATCTTGGAATAATTACAGCAAGAATTAATCTGGGATTATTTATCAAAGAGAAAATTAATCTGGGATTAATTGCGTCAAGAATTTATTTGGGATTAAATTCGTCGAGATGAGAGAATGCGATTAATTTGGAATTAATCGACAAAATGAATTTAATAGTGAAATTAGATTTTACTATTTAATTAATTGGGCTAAAATAATATATTAGATATATTAATTGAAATTGGATTTCAATGCGGAATTAAAATTGGATTTTAATTCGTGCGAACGAATTAATTTGGAATTAATTTGCAAGCGACTTTCGTAACAATTTTGCGAGGCATTATTATTTAATTAAATTGGATTTAATTACGTCGCAACGGAAAATTCGTTTAATCAGATTAAATGAACCCGAGCCCGAAGTATGTTGAGCAAACTCACTTGAATTTTGAATTTAAAGTGGGGCCCACCAACTTACATCAAATGTCTACATGAGTGATGGAAGTGGTTGAGGGCATTTAATGCCTTTTTCCCTCCAACAAACTTTGACATTGATTTTGCTTTTTGGAAAAGCATATACCAAATTTTGAAATACATTTTTTGGTAATTGGTTTTTGGAAAACATAAAACACAAAACTCTCTCTCCCTATTTCTTCCTCCATTACTGAAACTTCATCCACTTGGAGAGAAATTTTATCTTTCAATTTTGATCATTGCTAGCACATTAAGAGTCAAAAGAAGGTGATAGGGAAACTCACCCTTGAGTTTGGAATGCAAAAGAAAGCTTGGAGCTTCCATACAACAAAGAAAAAAGTCTTGAATCTCATCCGATCATTGTAAGTTTTTTCCGTAAACTTCTTGATGTATTCACACACAAATCATCTTAGTGATCTTGTGGCATGTGTAGGACACTAACATCAATGTCATGGATTTCCACTTCTGGCTCTCGTTAGGCATATTGGGGGACGGCGATACGTAACTCCCCATTTCGTCAGGTTTTTCAGAAATAGTTTTCATATACAATTTTTAGAAACAGATATTTCACAAATAGTTTTCAGAACAGATCTTTTGAATACAGGTTTTTAGAACCAGATTTTCAAAAGAAAATTTGAGAAAAGTTTTCCAGGAAAAAATTTATTTTCAAGTAATAGAAATGATTTTAGGAAAGATGATTTGAAATGAAATTGGTTTTAGAACCATGGATTTTCAAAAGCACTTGTAGTACAACTTTTAAACTGTCCACTCACTTAGATCGCTCAAACAATCTAACTTTCCCCCCACTCCCAGTTTCTTTGTTTTGCAGGTATTTTCGGAGGATGAGCTCGAGGGGATGGATACTGATGGTAGTCACTAGTGGGTTTCGATCCACCTCAGGTCCAAACTAACACATCAAAATCATCACCTAAGGACTCTGTGCATAAATCATATATCAAAACTCGATGGTTATGTGCCCACAATATCATAAGCAACCAAAACTTTAACTTAATAATATAAATCACGTGCTCAGCACGATAAACAAAACAATAAATGAAATATTTTAATCTTCTAAAACTTTTCCCGGGACACTTGTGAGGGTAACTGCCCTTGGGTGATCCACGTCCCGAGCATGACTTCAGAGTTGGAGTTGTTGACCCATCTCGTAGCTAACCTGCAAAACTAGCAACTGGTTTGGTGTGAGTTTCAAAACTCAATAAGTAACCGTGCTAGTACAACAAACAAAATATTCAAGTCGATCACATTAAAAGTTTTTCAAATTTACTAAGTTACGACGAGTTCAGAATGTTGGACAATTATGACCCATAGCATCACTATTTGTACAGATCATGGTGTTATTGTACAAATTAACTATGTGACAAAAGAAATTGCCCTTTTATCATTTGTAATTAGATTACCAATATGTATAAATGATGAAAGGTCCATATGATTAGTTTCAGATTGAGATGATATGAGACAATATCAATCCATGAAGGTTTAATCATTAAATATCCCTAGTCAGAGTATTATCGAGATTGGACATTGATAATGCGTAAAAGACTAGTATTACACTTGTGTGCGTTGTGGGAGCATAACAGCATAGTTCTCATATATTTGGGTATAGGATACTCATGCAAGTGTAATAAGAGGTTGTGTTTACCGATGGTACGGGAACAGCTACGCTCTGGATAGACCCCCCGGAATTCCATTGGAAGTATGACTATGTGTCTATGGAAGTCCGAATCAGGGTAGGTGTATTTGGTCTTAACCTGAGACTTGCACCGCTAATACTTGCGACAATCAATATACTTTGGTTTTGGTCGTCCAAGGCTTTAACATGTTCTGTGTACGCCTCTTCTGGGTATATTGAGAATCGTAGTGTATTGGGTGTGATGTCAAGACGGAAGTATCACTCCAGTCATAGTGGAGATGATGATCACGTAGGATACGGAACTAGTGCTCTTTTATGCTACAGCTATCGGGATATTATGACTAGGTCATGTTTATCCGATTATAGAGACTAGTTACCAGAGATCCGATATGTGCTTCGTACGAGGCAGACACAATTCCAGCCCCAGGCCTTACACGTGACATCCGATACTGGATCGCAATACGCAATACTACATATACTACACCTGATATAGATCGCATATTCCTTTAAGAATATTTCTGGAGAATTGGGTAGGCACGGTGCTTTGCTAGAAGCCAACCATGTCTTGTAAATCGGTAAAAACGTAGTACTAGATACATATGTGTTCGGATAGTCCGACGGTCGGATTTACTGCCAACATATCCGGGGATCTCATGGGTCACTTCTCAAAGATTCACCGATGACGTATGACTCGCACTTTATTAATCTGGGATTAATTAAAAGAGAGAGAAAATTAATCTGGGATTAATTACGGAGATATTTTATCTGGGATAAAATATTATTTAAATAGAGAGAACGATTAATTTGGAATTAATCGATAAAATAATATATTCGATATATTATACAAAATTGGATTTCGACGAGGAATTGAAATTAGATTTTAATTCGGGCGAACGAGTTAATTTAGAATTAATTCGTTAGCGACGTGAATAATAATTTTGCTAGGCAAAATTATTAGATTTAATTACGTCGCAACGGAAAATTCTTTAATTCAGAATTAGCGAACCCGAGCCCGGGAGTGTTTGCGAGGCCATTTTCATTTTGAACCGAGTGGGGCCCACATGTCACATCACAAGTCACATCACTTGTCACTTTAGTTAACTTTAAAGTGATGGGTTTTGGTGAGTTGTTAGAGAAGACTTGTAAAACACACTTTGTGAAAGGTGATTGACTTTTACCTAAAATTAGATTTTTGGTATATGTTATATGATTTTTTGAAAATCAAAATATATCTTACACAACACAATTTCTCTCTTTCCTCTTCTACACCTCTCGGCCTTGGGCCATTTCCTTTCTAAATTCTTGGCAATTTCCGTGAGCAATGAGAAGAAAATAGGAAGAATTTGCGGCAAATTTTTCCGAGTGCTAGCACACACATTCGGGGTCTTGCGAAGGTGATAGGGAAACCCACCCGGGGGCATGGAATGCACACCAAGCTTGGAGCTTGAAGGACCGAAAATTGGAGCACAAAAGGGGGAGCAAAACCTTGAGTTTCATGGAGTAAAGCTTGAAGATTTTTGTTGTTCCTCGCATCACAAAAGCCGATCAATGTAAGTATGATTCCGCCATACTTCTTTGTTGTATTCACACATATTTCTTGCTTGAATCGATCCCGGGACTAACCTAGAAACCCAATAATGGTATCAGAGCCATTTTGAGCATGAAATTTGATTATGGTAAAATTGGGTAAAATTGATTTGAGCATGTTTGAGTGAAATTGATTGTTTTAGTATGCTTAAATTATGATAACATGGTGTTATGCATGATCAATTTGATGAAAATTTAGTTGGATCAAATTTTCCATAATTGTTTGGCTTGGCCGAAACTATAGCTACCCGAAGTTCATGGTGATTTTTTGATTTTGATCATTGGATGAGTTGAAATCATTAGGGGAATGTTGATTGAGGATTTAATTGGATTGAATTCGGAATCGGACATGAAAAACCCTAAATTGCCGTGAGCATGTATGCATGGAAAATGATTGATTTTTGATTAAAATATGTTGGACATGTTTTGATGATAATAACCATAATTAATTTTGTAAATTGATGTTTTGGAAATGTTAATTTGGGTAATTAATTATGGCATACACTTTAGGTTAATTAAATTATGAAATTTGGAATTTTGGTAATTTAATCAATTGGGCCAAATTTGGAATTGGGCTTGTAAAGTTGTAATTGGGCTTAATGGGCTTGGTTGGGCCAAGTTTGGTTTAGGCTAATTGGTTGGATCCAATTGGGCCCAAAACCATATCCATAAAGTCCAAATATGACTTAATGGACCTTTAATATTAATTGGGCCTAATGGGCCTAAATTGGTTTCTTGGCAAATAAGGGTGATTCCTTAAATGGGCTTTGATATTTGTGTTTGACCCATATTGACCAAAAGTCCATGCCTTATGAAATTAATTGAAAGCCCATTGGACTTTAATTAAATTGACATTGGATGTTAATTGGGCTTTGAGACCCGTAACGATTAGATTTAGAATCTACGTCGTAAAGGGCACATTAAAAAGTGTAATATTTAATTTGGAATTAAATATAGAATTAGTATTAAATACAAATTAAATTGGATTTAATGTTGTAGTTTAATATAATTCGTGAATTCGTACTTTGAGTACTTATTCGCAAAACGAGTTTGACTCGCGCAAAATCAAATCGTTGATTGAACATTGGATGGTCATTAATTTTTAGATTAATTAATTGGATTAGATTTATTGATAACATGCTTGTGTGAATACATGGATGCGATGTATGAATAATGTATATCGGATGGATATTAGATGGGTGAGGGCAATTTTGGAAATTGTTGTAATAAATTTATAATTTATTAATTGGACCTGCGTGTCCAGCCTATTACCTCTTGACTTTGTGTATTTCTCTTCTCACATATTCCCCTAAATGTAAATGAGGTTTCTTTAGAAGTGTTATGTAAATGGGTAGAAGTAATACTTGTGCTAGCGGGAGAGAGGAAATGGAGAGATTTGTTCTAGGAACAATGTTTAAGTATCCATCCGCATATCATTAATATATTTATTTACGCGCCTTATTATGTGTTTAGAATGCATGTTTAAGGGTGTATGATGATGAGACCTTAACAAAGATAATTAATTGGATGCCAATTACGCGAAAAAAAAACCCTCAATACATATTAAGCGTTTTTCCTTCCATTGAGTGATTCTTACTCAAGATCTAAGACTGGCACTGGTTTGTCGGCCAAAGTCAAAACCTTTGTCCGTAGCGGATGTGTTTGAATCATGAAGGCTTTGTTCCATATCGGTGTCTTGTCCAAGTTGTGATTTGTTGGCCAAAGTCAATATCACTTCTTGTCCATCGACATCAATTACGACGCATTCCATGGTCAATGGGTTCCGCTTAACTGGGATCATTAAGTTTGTTGTGCCAAAGCCAAGGCTTAATTGATTCAGAGGAAAAAGGTTAGGGAATATATTGGATATATTGGCATATATAAGATATATGTTTCGGACTTGGATGTCCACCTACTGGATCTAGGAATTGGATGGGATCCAATTGATCTTAGAGATCTACCTAGTTAATTATCATACAATTTGTTGGCCAAAGTCAAGATTGTGTGTTATTTAACGGGATCCTAACCCACTAGAAACAAGGTTTCCCGAGTACTCCACAGAGGGTTAGAGGCTCGCCAAAAAATAGTGGGAGGCAAGTATTAAATTTGCAATATTTGTTTAGTTACTTTCCATACGCGCTCATTCAAATATTTCGTCAAATAAATTATTATATTAGTTGGACTGTATTCAAACTATTTTAATTAATAGTTGATTTTATAATTGGATTATAGTAATCAATATAATTGAAATTAACCAATTAAATTATAGTTGATTATAGAGTTAGACTATAGTAATCATTATAATAAATAGTACCTAAAATCGTTGATTAAATAGTTGGACTATTAGAATCAAGATAATTGAAAGATTAGTGTTTAAAACATAATCCTGGGTGAAAATATTTTTTAAACGACTTTAATTTTCAAATTGGGAATAAAACCTCAGGATAGTCCTGGGAACTGAGAAGTTATTCTATTTGATAGAATAACATCTTGGGCCTAATCTCGGATTTGAGCAAATAGTAGAGCATGATCTTTGGAAGATTCATGTGATAATAACTTAAGTGCTTAATCTATTATGCTTGCCAAAAAGACTCCTTAATTTCTTAGTCAGAACTAAGGATTAGATCATTATAGTATGATATTGAAATTGAACGATCTTCATAGATCTATCCTTAGATCTTAGAATTACAAATTGCAATAGAAAATTCTTGGAGAGTTAATGGTTATACTCAAGGAGACAAAGCCAGAGTTTGCAATAGCGCAAGAAGCGCAAGGCGCATCTTACTTCGACATCTAGTAGGCGAAGGCTTGGCTAAAGGCTTCTGGGGTGTGGAAAAGGGACAAAGGCAAAGTCATTATAATCTTCTGGGAAGACAAATGACATATCCCAAAATGTCTGCCTAAACTGTGGCAAACGGGGTCACTGGAAGCGTGACTGCCATATGGACAAGGCAGACATGATGGAATTGAAGACGGTGCTAGGCTCTGGCTTCAAATATGTTTGTCATAAACATGTTCACTACTAGTATTAAAATTGGATTTTAGATACTGAGTGTGGTACATAAATATGTGCTGATGTGCAGAATCTGTTGAGAGCAGGATACTGACTTCAGATGAGATCTATCTACTGTTGGTTTATTCTAAGGTCCCAAGATCAAATCAAGACATGAAATTATGTGTGAACACATCAACGGAGGTAGCGGAATACTCACATTGATCGGTAGAGTCGATTTGAAGACAAATGAACCCAAAAAACGCACTGCCATGTAAGCCTACTGCATGCAGTCCACTGCCTACAAAAACAGAAAATTAAGTGAAGAAACGGAGCTCCTAGCTTCGTCCAATGGATCCCGTCTCATGGTCGAACCTCCCTACCACCTTCGCAAGACTTGTAAGTGTGCTAGCACTTGATTCTCACCATGAGAAACCACTCTTGCTTCCCTTTAGCTCACGCCCAAACTAGTTCCAAACCAGTGAACACTTTGCTCAAATGGGCGTGAGAGAGGAGAGAAAATTTGAGAGAGAAGAAGTTGTGTTATGTTAATTAAAATGATTTACCAAAAATCAATTTATATTTATGCCATAATTTATTAAATTAATAATAAATTTATGACACAACACATGCAATGGCTTAGAGTGTCAAACACTCAAACTCCATGCAATGACATTGAGTGCAATGTACACAATCTACATGCAAAGCATTAGAATGACATGTGTCATGTGGGCCCCACACGTTTCCAAATGAAAGTGGGCCCACGTGCACTCACGCGTTCGGGTTCGATATTTCCGAAATACCGAGCTAACGTCGCGACGTTAATTCAATCGAATTTAAATAAATAATTGCGCCTGGCGAAATTATTATTTACGTCGCTAACGAATTAATTCTAAATTAACTCGTTTGCCCGAATTAAAATCTGATTTTAATTCCGCGTCGAAATCTAATTTCGTCTAATATATCGAATATATTAATACATTGATTAATTCCGAATTAATCGTTCTCTCTCTTTAGACGACATTTTATCCCGGATAAAACATCTCCGTTATTAATCCTAGATTAATTTTCTCTCTCTTCTATATAATCCCAGATTATTCAAGAGTGCGAGTTGTGCGTCATCGGTGGATTATCGGGAAGCGACCCATGAGATCCCCGGATAAGTTGGCAGTAAATACGGTCGTCGGAGTATCCGAATCACGTACGTACCAAGTACTACGTTCTACCGATTTACGAGACAAGGTCGACTCCTAGCAAAGCACCAAGTCTTCCCAAGTTCTCCGGACATATTCATCAAAGAATATCTAGATCTGTATCAAGCGTAGTATACTAATTGTATTGTGCATATCGGCCCAGTATCGGATAATCACGTGCTAGGGCTGGGGCTGGATAAGTGTCTGCCCCGTCCGAAACACATATCGGATGTCTGGTAACTAGTCTCTATAATCGGATATTCATGACCTGGCCATAATATCACGATTGGATGCGCATCACTTTAAGAGCACTAATACCGTATCCTGCGTGACATCATCTCCATTACGACTGGAGTGACACTTCCGTCTTGACATCACATCCAATACACTACGATTCTCTGATAAACCAGAAGGTGAACACAGAACCAGTTAAGATCCCCCACCACCAAAACCAAAGTTTACCGATTGTCGTAAGTATTAGCGATGCAAGTCTCAGGTTAAGACTATACACACCTACCTTGATTTCGGCCTCCCATAGACACCTAGTCATAATACCAATGGGATTCCGAAGGGTCTATCCAGAGCGAAGCTGTTTCCCGTACCATCGTTGAAAACGACCTCCTATCGCACTTGCACAAGTATCCAATACTTATATATATGAGAACTATGCCGTTGTGCCCTCACAACGCGCACAAGTGCAATACTAGCCTATTCCGCATTATCGATGTCCAGTCTCGATAATACTACGGCTAGGGATATTTAATGATTAATCCTTCGTGGACTGATACTGTCTCATATCATCTCAATCCAGGAACTAATCATAGGGACCTCTCTTCATTTATATATCTATGGTGATCTAATCACAAACGATGAGAGTGCAATTTCCTTATTACATAGTTAATTTGCTACAACAACACAATGATCTGTGCAAATAGTGACGCTATGGGTCATATTATCCAACAATCTCCCACTTGGCACGTAGCGAGTCACTCAAGTGTCCTACACTCGAACTATGTACAATTCGCTCAAATTGCTGAGGAAAGGTTTTCGTCAGCGGATTTGCTTAATTATCGTCTGACGCGATTTACACGATCATCACATCGCCACGATGTATGATCCGAACGAATCAGATGATACAGAAGTATATATCTGGATCGTCGATGAGACCTTTAATTCCTTAGCCTATGCTGACGCCTAGCTCAGCTGCTAACAGAACTTTATCTAATCTTATTAGATTTATTTTCGACCCAGATGGTCTTCTATTGCTGCCTCAGCTGCAGCAATGATCCGCATTTGTTGTTTATTCGGCAACAGTTATCTTGCTAGGAAGATTTCCAGCTCACTGTCCCTGTTATTCAAACTTTATAGTACCGCAGTATTTACCGGTTTGGAAACTTGCAGCAGTGATCCCAGTCACTTCAAGTTCTCCATCTCCATAGTTTAAGACAACATCTTTAGTTCTCTCAGATACTAACAGATGTTCTTTAATCTTCAATCCAGTGACTGTCACTTGGATTGACCCGATTGTGACTCCATATGCTCGAAGCGTATGAGACACCAATACAAGTACATTTTAAATGTACAATTTCCCAGAGAGTGTTAACAACTCCAAATCTATCCCAGTAGATCTTTATTCCCTGAATAAAGGTTGTTACTCCCCAGAATTCTACGGAGAATTTCTATTGAAAGAATATCTATGAAAGCCAAGCTTTCACCAATTGCTTTATGGGAATTTCAATGTCAGTGCGCTCTCCCACTAACCTCCTTATATACACAAGAATTATTTCGTTTTGAGTCAAATCATAAACCATTATGATTATTTCAAAACGACAGTTCCAAGAACCTTATGCTTGCATCAATCCAAACATGGATCGAATAACCCGCAAACCTGGTTTGTCGGTTATACAAAATCGTCAGGATGTTGTAAACATCCTCCAAAAGGTTTCCTTTTCAGGAAAGCGATTTTGATTTGTAACTGACAAATTTCATAAATGAAATACGCAGTTATCAACAAGCATTTTCAAAATGGATTTATCATGGCAACAGGTAAAAGGTTGAACCGTTATTAACATAATGTTGATAACGCTACCTTTCCGTCAAAACCTTAGGTTTGCACGTTGGTATGTTGCCTTCCATGTATGTCTTCCTTGAAGACGTTTAATGTACCATAGGCACAACGCCTTGTGGTACAACAACTAGTATCCAAACATAGTTGTTATACATGGAATCCATTTCGGACTCATGGCACTTTGCCATAACAGGGAGTCGATACCTTGTATCACTTCCTCATAACGTAGTCGGATGGTACACCACCATAAGATTGACATCTTTATGAGGTTAGATCAGAAACCCATACCCTAGGTTGTTTTCTGACTCTATCCGATCTACTAGTTTCTTGTGTATTTGAAGATTAATGGTATAGTTTCATCATAGATGAACTGTTTGTGTTCCATTACGGACTTCGTGCCTTGATCAGTATTACTCCGATTTTCATCGAGTATCACTATCCTCCCACTGACCACTGCATATCGGTATTCCTCTCAGGAAAACCGCATGGTGAGCAACAATTATATCGTTCTCATGTGGGATTTACAAGTACTATATTTAAGGTTTCCCTTAAGATAACCTATATTGGCACTTTATCCAATTTGGGTCCTTAGTTTGGTATCATCCAAACACTATGCCTGGCATACCCATTTATCAGGAATGAGAAACCTCGTTTCTTCCCTGTTCATATCCTATATGATATCTGTCAAACAGATTTATATGGAACCTTATTCTAAATAAGTTTTGCACTGTTAATACATATCCTGTTGAAGGAAATTGTAGCTCAGAGCGACTCGTGATAAACCTTATCATGTCCAACAAAAATTCGGTTTTTGGTTCGGACACACCGTCTAACTAACGTGTCTCGGGAGGAGTCCTCATATGAAAGAATACCGTACTCTTTCATTTACGTATGAAACTTACTGCTTAAGTATTTTCCATTACGGTTTCACCGTGGCGGAATAATACTATAGCCGATCTGTTTGTCTACTTCGTGTCGAAACTCTAAAGTTTCCGATCTGTGTTCTTCAAAAGAAACCTAACCACAACGTGATGTCACATCCGTTAAGGTCACGAAATATTCATGTTCACATCTAGCCTAGCTAGATATGGGCCCACTTACTTCACCATGAATAGGGCTAACAGATCGGTGGCCCTTTTACTATTACCAAGTAAATAGTATTTTAGGTATTTAACCTAATAAACTAGATTCGTAGACCTTATTTGAATAGTCAAATCAGTCCTAGTATCCACTCTTCAAAAGTGTGGATATACGAGTCTTGTTTAATAAACTAGATTCGTAGACCTTATTTGAATAGTCAAATCAGTCCTAGTACCCACTCTTCAAAAGTGTGGATATACGAGTCTTGTTTAATTGTGTCCCAGACAACAATGCCACAAATAAGTCTCCATTGATCAAATCAATTTGAGCTATTTATTTGTCATTTTATATGTTTGAGATTTTATTTATATTCAAAATATAAATTCTGTTATTTACATCCATGTATTTATCTCAGTATCATCTTTATATATTGAAACACTTTAGTGTTCTAGAATATAAAGGTTTTATCCGCAATGGATTATTAAACACTGATATAGAGATAATGACTCTCTAGATAAACTAGTTACATTATGACAGTTCCTAATTTAAATACATACCCAAAAGGGTAGTTTCTAAACTTAGGTACCTACGGTCGAAACAGCGACTTTCGTCCCGTTCCGATTCGCAGAGAAATCTCGGCTTGAAGCCAGTATCCAGCTCACAGCGGATTCTGAACGTCAATACATATATTTTATGTACCACACTAAGTATTTAAAATCCAATTTTAATACTACTAGTGAACATAACTTTGACAAATATTTTAAAGTTAGAGCCTCGCCCTTTCTTTAATTCCTTCGTGTCTTCCATATCCAAATGGTAGTCACTTTGGGATATGTCAATTACCTTTTCAATATTTCACAAACCTTTGGCCAAGCCTAGGTTTTAGAATATCGAAATGATGTGCACCTTGTGCAACATGCCCAATTGCAAACTTTGACTTTTCTCCACTAGAATAGTCAATTAATTCTCCAAGAATTATTAATTGCAACTTTAATACTTTTAAATCTAAAGATAGATTATTATAAGTATATTAATTAAGCACTAAAGTCATCATCACATAAATCTTCCAAAGACTTTATGCTCTACTATTTGCTTAATTATGGGCTTAGTAATAATAAGTTATTTTATCAAATAAATCAACCTATTATTAATTCCCAATAGAAAATTAAATCATTTAAACATTAATCCAATGATTATATATTTTAAATATTCAACCTTTCAATTCTTACTTGATTTTAATAGTCCAACTATTTAATCAAATTATTAAGGTACTATTTATTATAATGATTACAATAATCCAATTATTTAATCAACTATAATTTTAATATTGATTACTATAATCCCATTATAAAATCAACTATCATTTAATTCAATTATATTGATTACTATAATCCAATTACAAAATCAACTATATATTGAATGAGTTTGTATATAGTCCAACTATATATATCTTTAAAACAACATAAAATATTAGTCCAACTAATACTTTTATAAATATGACGAGTAAAATAAAATGAGCGTGTTTAGCGAGTATTCGAACGAATGTTGCAATTCAATACTTGCCTCCCACTATTTTTCGTCGAGCCTCTAACCCTCTGTCGAGTACTCGGGAAACCGTGTTTCCTAGTGGGCTAGGATCCCGTTAAATATCACACAATCTTGACTTTGGCCAACAAATTGTATGATAATTAACTAGGTAGATCTCTAAGATCAATTGGATCTCATCCAATTCCTAGATCCGGTTAGGTGGACATCCAAGTCCTAAACATATATCTTATAATGCCTATATATCCAATATATATACCCTAACCTTTTCCTCTGAATCACTAGGCCTTGGCTTTGGCACAACAAACCTGATGATCCCAGTCAAGCGCGGACCCATTGACCATGGAGCTTCGTAATCAACGTCAATGGACAAGAAGTGGTCTTGACTTTGGCCAACAAACCACAACTTGGACACGACACCGATATAGAACAAAGCCTCGTGATTAAAACACATCTTTGATGGACAAGGGCTTGACTTTGGCCAACAACCCCTGCCAATCTCGGATCTTGAGTAAGAATCACTCAATGGAAGGAAAAACGCATGATATTTAATGAGGTTTTTTCGCGTGCAAATTGGCTACCAATTTAATTATCTTATTAAGGTCTCATCATCATACACCCTTAAACATGCATTCTAAATACATAATAAAGCGAGTATGAAAATAAATAATAATGATATGCGGATGGATACTTAACACATTGATCCTAGATCAAATCTCTCCCTTTCTCACTCAAGCTAGCACTTGTACTACTTCTACCCGTTACACTACACTTCTAAAGAACCTCATATACATAGAGGGGAATAGGTGAGAAGAGAATACAAAGAGAATAGAGGTGAGGTGATAAGGCTGACACGCAGGTCCAATTTAATAAATCGAATTTATTACAACAATTTCTAAAATTGCCCACCCGACTAATATCCATCCGATATACATTATTCATTCAACACAACCACGTATTCACACACATAAGCATGTTATCAATCAATCTAATCAAATTAATTAATCTGATAATTAAGTGATCATCCAATGTTCAAACAACGATTTGATTTTGTTCGAGTCAAACTCGTTTTTGCGAATAAGTACTCAAAGTACGAATTCATGAATTAAATTAACTACATCATTAAATCTAATTTAACATGTATTTAATACTAATTCACTATTCAATTCAAAATTAAATATTACACTTTTATTTAATAAACCTTTTACGATTTAAATTCCAAATCTAATCGTAACGCGTCTCAAAGACCGATTAACGTCCAACGTCAATTCAATTAAAGTCCAATGGGCTTTTGATTGATTTCTTAAGGCGTGGACTTTTGGTCAACTCGGGTCAAACCGATAACCAAAGTCCAATCCGGGATTTACCCCATAAGCCCATAAATCAATCTTGGCCCATTAGGCCCAATTGAACATAAAAGGTTCATTAGCCGCAATTGGGCTTTATGGTTAAGGTTTTGGGCCCAATTGGATCCAATCCACTTGGCCTAAACCAAACTTGATAAATCAAGCCCAATAGGCCCAATTACAATTTTAAATTCTAATTCCAAAATTAGGCCCAATTAATTAAATCCAAAAATCCAATTCACAATTTAATAACCAAAAGTGCATTATATGATTAATCAACTAAATCAACATTTAAAAACACCAAATTAGTCTTATTAATCATATTCAATTCATTATCACATGTCAAACACACATAATGAAAAATCAAATCCATTTACATGCTTCAATGCTCTCGGCCAAGGAAGGGATTTTGTGTCCGATTTGTTTCGATCCAATCGAACCTACAATCGACATCAAATCACCATCCGATTTGATTTCATACACATCCAATGTCACAAAACCAAAAACACCAAGACATTAGGGCATTATAGATTCGGCCAACATAAGGAATTTAGGGTTTTTGTACAATTTAAATTAAATCCAATTCAATCTTAAATTAACATCATCCTTTATCATTATAACTCATCCAATGAATTAAAATGAAAAAATTCCAAGTTTCCAAACACATCACACATTCGGCCAACACTTCCAATTTGGGCAAAATTGATCCAATCACATTTTGTTGAAATTGATCAAATCAATCTTCAATTAAAGATCATTTAACATGCTCAATTAATCAATTTAACCAAATCATGCTTAAAATCAAAATACCCAATATTAGTCACATATTCGGCCAAGATGCAAAATTTGGGGAAAATAATTCCAAATCATTTTTCATCAAATAGTCCAACCAAAATGAATATAAACATGTTATAAGCATACTCAAACAAGCAATTTATTCAAATCATGCTCAACAAACATTTACCCAATTTTAAGCCCTACAAATTTCATGCTTGCAACATTAGCTCATGATGCCATTGTTGGTTTATTCTAAGGTCCCAAGATCAAATCAAGACATGAAATATATGTGTGAACACATCAACGGAGGTAGCGGAATACTCACATTGATCGGTAGAGTCGATTTGAAGACAAATGAACCCAAAAAACGCACTGCCATGTAAGCCTACTGCATGCAGTCCACTGCCTACAAAAACAGAAAATTAAGTGAAGAAACGGAGCTCCTAGCTTCGTCCAATGGATCCCGTCTCATGGTCGAACCTCCCTACCACCTTCGCAAGACTTGTAAGTGTGCTAGCACTTGATTTCTCACCATGAGAAACCACTCTTGCTTCCCTTTAGCTCACGCCCAAACTAGTTCCAAACCAGTGAACACTTTGCTCAAATGGGCGTGAGAGAGGAGAGAAAATTTGAGAGAGAAGAGAGAGTTTGTGTTATGTTAATTAAAATGATTTACCAAAAATCAATTTATATTTATGCCATAATTTATTAAATTAATAATAAATTTATGACACAACACATGCAATGGCTTAGAGTGTCAAACACTCAAACTCCATGCAATGACATTGAGTGCAATGTACACAATCTACATGCAAAGCATTAGAATGACATGTGTCATGTGGGCCCCACACGTTTCCAAATGAAAGTGGGCCCACGTGCACTCACGCGTTCGGGTTCGATATTTCCGAAATACCGAGCTAACGTCGCGACGTTAATTCAATCGAATTTAAATAAATAATTGCGCCTGGCGAAATTATTATTTACGTCGCTAACGAATTAATTCTAAATTAACTCGTTTGCCCGAATTAAAATCTGATTTTAATTCCGCGTCGAAATCTAATTTCGTCTAATATATCGAATATATTAATACATTGATTAATTCCGAATTAATCGTTCTCTCTCTTTAGACGACATTTTATCCCGGATAAAATATCTCCGTTATTAATCCTAGATTAATTTTCTCTCTCTTCTATATAATCCCAGATTATTCAAGAGTGCGAGTTGTGCGTCATCGGTGGATTATCGGGAAGCGACCCATGAGATCCCCGGATAATTGGCAGAGTAAATACGGTCGTCGGAGTATCCGAATCACGTACGTACCAAGTACTACGTTCTACCGATTTACGAGACAAGGTCGACTCCTAGCAAAGCACCAAGTCTTCCCAAGTTCTCCGGACATATTCATCAAAGAATATCTAGATCTGTATCAAGCGTAGTATACTAATTGTATTGTGCATATCGGCCCAGTATCGGATAATCACGTGCTAGGGCTGGGGCTGGATAAGTGTGCTGCCCCGTCCGAAACACATATCGGATGTCTGGTAACTAGTCTCTATAATCGGATATTCATGACCTGGCCATAATATCACGATTGGATGCGCATCACTTTAAGAGCACTAATACCGTATCCTGCGTGACATCATCTCCATTACGACTGGAGTGACACTTCCGTCTTGACATCACATCCAATACACTACGATTCTATGATAAACCAGAAGAGGTGAACACAGAACCAGTTAAGATCCCCCACCACCAAAACCAAAGTTTACCGATTGTCGTAAGTATTAGCGATGCAAGTCTCAGGTTAAGACTATACACACCTACCTTGATTTCGGCCTCCCATAGACACCTAGTCATAATACCAATGGGATTCCAAAGGGTCTATCCAGAGCGAAGCTGTTTCCCGTACCATCGTTGAAACACGACCTCCTATCGCACTTGCACAAGTATCCAATACTTATATATATGAGAACTATGCCGTTGTGCCCTCACAACGCGCACAAGTGCAATACTAGCCTATTCCGCATTATCGATGTCCAGTCTCGATAATACTACGGCTAGGGATATTTAATGATTAATCCTTCGTGGACTGATACTGTCTCATATCATCTCAATCCAGGAACTAATCATAGGGACCTCTCTTCATTTATATATCTATGGTGATCTAATCACAAACGATGAGAGTGCAATTTCCTTATTACATAGTTAATTTGCTACAACAACACAATGATCTGTGCAAATAGTGACGCTATGGGTCATATTATCCAACATCTACGAATCGAAAATGGGACGAGAGTCGCTGTTTTGTTTTAACCGTAGATACCTAAGTTTAGGAACTACCTTTCGGGGTGTGTACTTAAATTAGGAAACTGTTACAATGTAACTAGTTTGACTAGAAACATTATCTCTATATCAGGGTTTACCCGTGCGGGTATATGCCTTTTTTTTAGAACACTAAGTGTTTCATTTTATAAAGATGATATTGAGATAAACACATTAGATGTGAATAACAGTATTTATATTTTGAATATAAATAAATCTCAAACATAATACATGACAAACAAATAGCTAAAACTGATTTAAATCAGTTGAGACTTATAAGTGGCATTGTTGTCTGGGACACAATTAACAAGACTCGTATATCCATACTTTCGAAGAGTGGATACTAGGATGAATTTGATTCTATTCAAATAAAGTCTACGAATCTAGTTTATTAGGCAAAGTGCCTAAAATACCTTTTACTTGGTAAAAGTGCAAGTGCCACCGATTTGTTAGCCCTCATTCATGGTGACGTAAGTGGGCCCATGTCTAGCTAGGCTAGAGGTGGATATGAATACTTCGTAACCTTTACGGATGTGGCATCGCGTTATGGTTATGTGTTTCTTGTGAAACACTGATCGAAAACTTTTGATGAAGTCAAAGAGTTTCGACACGAAGTAGACAAACAGATCGGCTAAAGTATTAAAACCGCCATGGTTAGACCATGATGGAAAATACTTAAGCAATAAGTTTCTCAAATACTTGAAAGAGTATAGTATTCTTTCAATGAGGACTCCTCCCAGAACACGTCAATTTGACGGTGTGTCCAAACGGAGAAACCGAATTTTGTTGGACATGATAAGGTTTATCATGAGTCGCTCTGAAATACCATTTCCTTCAAGGGATACACATTAAACAGTGCAAAACTTATTTTGAATAAGGTTTCATAATAATTTGTTTGACAGACTTCATATTAGATATGAACAGGAAAGAAACCGGGTTTTCTCATTACTGAAGATTTGGGTATGCTAGGCATATGTTTGGATGATACCGAACTAGAACCCAAATCGAATAAGTGCCTAATTGTTGGTTATCCTAGGGAAACCAAAGTATAGTACTTATAACTCACATGAGAACAATTCAATTGTTGCTCGCCATGCGGTTTTCCTAAGAGGAATACCAATATGCAGTGGTAAGTGGGAGGAAAGTAAAACTCGATGAAAATCGGAGTAATACTATTCCAGGCACCGATTCCTTAATGGAACACAGATGGTTCATCAAGGATGAAACTATACCAATAATCTTCGAATACACAAGAACCACGTAAGTCGGAGAGAGTCAGAAAACAACCTGGGAGGTATGGTTTCTGATCTCATCTCATAAAGATGTCAATCTTATTGAGAAATACAAACTGACTACGTATGAGGAAGTGATACAAGGTATCGACTCCCTATTATGGCAAAGTGCCATGAAGTCCGAAATGGATTCCATGTATACCAACCAAGTTTAGATACTAGTTGCTGTACCGAAAGGCATTGTGCCTATTGGTACTATATAAGTCTTCAAGGAAGACATACATGTAAGGCAACATACCAACGTACTAAGCTGGGCTTGTAGCGAAAAGGTATCGTTATCAACATTGTCTTGATTACGACGAAACCTTTTAACCATTGCCATGGTTAAATCCATTTGGATAATGCTTGCCAATGCTGCATGTTTCATTTATGAAATATGGCAGCTGAACGTCAAAATCGCTTTCCTTAAATGGAAACCTTTTGGAGGATGTTTACAACATCCTAATGGTTTTGTCGTACCAAAACGATCAAACAATGTTTTCAAGTTAATTCGATCCATTTAGGGATTGAAGCAAGCATTGCATTCTTGGAACTATCGTTTTGATGTAATCATAATGGTGTATGATTTAATTCAAAAACGAAAATGATTCTTGTGTATATAAGGAGGTTAGTGGGAGCGCACTAACAGTGAATGTCCTGTACAATGATGATATATCATTTCTTGGAAATGATATTCCATAATACAATCGGTGAAAGCTTGGCTTTCAAGAAAATTCTCCGTAGAATTCTTGGGAGAAACAACCTTTATTCTAGGAATAAAGATCTACTGGGATAGATCTAAAGGTTGTTGGCACTCTCCGAGAACTCGTACATTGAAATAAATGTACGCAACCTGGTGTCTCATACGCTTTGAGCATATGGAGTCACAATCAGGCCAATCCAAGTGATAGTCATTGGATTGATGTTAAGAACATCCTTTAGTATCTTAAATGAACTGAGGATGCTGTCTTATACTATGGAAAAGGATAAATTGAAGTGACTGGGATCACCTCTGCAAGTTTCCTAACCGATAAAACGACTATAAGTCGTAATAAAGGTACTATAAAGTTTGAATAACGAAACAGTGAGCTGGAAATCTTCCAAGTAAGATAGTGTTACCGAATAAACAACAAAAGTGGATTCAGTTGTTGCATTGGCAGCAATAGAAGCCTTTTGGATCGATAATAATCCTAATCAGACTATGAGTAGTTCTGTTAGCAGCTGAGCTAGGCTACAGCACAGGCTAAAGAAATAATGGTATCATCAATGATCCAGATATATACTTCAATTATACATATGATTCGTTCGGATATCATACAATCGTGATCGAATAATGATCGATAAATCGCATCAGATGAACCTTGCAAATCCGCTAACGAAAGCCTTTTCTCAGCAGAAGTTTGAGCGAACCGTACATAGTTCGGGTGTAAGACACTTGAGTGATTGGCTATAGGCCAAGTGGGAGATTATTGGATAATTATGACCCATAGCATCACTATTTGTACAAATCATGGTGTTGTTGTAAACATTAACTATGTGACAAAGGAAATTACCCTTTTATCATTTGTAATTAGATTACCAAGATGTATAAATGATGGAAGGTCCATATGATTAGTTCCGGATTGAGATGATATGAGACAGTATCAATCTAGGAAGGTTTAATCATTAAATATCCCTAGTCAGAGTATTATCGAGATTGGACATCGATAATGCGTAAAAGACTAGTATTACACTTGTGCGCGTTGTGGGAGCATAACGGCATAGTTCTCATATATTTGAGTATAGGATACTCATGCAAGTGTAATAGGAGTGTGTGTTTACCGATGGTACGGGAACAACTTAGCTCTGGATAGACCCCTCAGAATTCCATTGGTAGTATGACTATGTGTCTATGGAAGTCCGAATCATGGTAGGTGTATTTGGTCTTAACTTGAGACTTGCACCGCTAATACTTGCGACAATCAATATACTTTGGTTTTGGTCATCCAGGGCTTTAATAGGATCTGTGTACGCCTCTTCTGGGTATATTGAGAATCATAGTGTATTGGGTGTGATGTCAAGACGGAAGTATCACTCCAGTCATAATGGAGATGATGATCATGTAGGATACGAAACTGGTGCTCTTTTATGCTGCAGCTATCGGGATATTATGACTAGGTCATGTTTATCCGATTAGAGAGACTAGTTACCAGAGATCTGATATGTGCTTCGTACGGGGCAGACACAATTCCATCCCCAGGCCTTGCACGTGACATCCGATACTGGATCGCAATACGTAATACTACGTATACTACGCCTGATATAGATCACATATTCCTTTAAGAATATTTCTGGAGAATTGGGTAGGCACGGTGCTTTGCTAGAAGCCAACCATGTCTTGTAAATCGGTAAAACTGTAGTACTAGATACGTACGTGTTCGGATAGTCCGACGACCGAATTTACTGCCAACATATCCGGGGATCTCATGGGTCGCTTCCCGAAGATTCACCGATGACGTATAACTCGCACTTTATTAATCTGGTACTATTGAAAAGAAAGAGAAAATTAATCTGGGATTAATTACGGAGATATTTTATCTGGGATAAAATATTATTTAAAGAGAGAGAACGAGTAATTTGGAATTAATCGATAAAATAATATATTCGATATATTATATGAAATTGGATTTCGACGCGGAATTGAAATTAGATTTTAATTCAGGCGAATGAGTTAATTTAGAATTAATTCGTTTGCGACGTGAATAATAATTTTGCTAGGCGAAATTATTTAATTGAATTTGATTTAATTACGTCGCAACGGAAAATTCGTTAATTCGGATTAGTGAACCCGAGCCCGAATGTATTTGTGAGCCCACTCGCATTTTGAATCGAGTGGGGCCCACATGTCACATCACAAGTCACATCACTTGTCACTTTAGTTAACTTTAAAGTGATGGGTTTTGGTGAGTTGTTAGAGAAGATTTGTAAAACACACTTTGTGAAAGGTGATTGACTTTTACCTAAAATTAGATTTTTGGTATATGTTATTTGATTTTTTGAAAATCAAAATATATCTTACACAACACAATTTCTCTCTTTCCTCTTCTACACCTCTCGGCCTTGGGCCATTTCCTCTCTAAATTCTTGGCAATTGTCGTGAGCAAGGAGAAGAAAATAGGAAGAATTTGCGGAAATTTTTTCCGAGTGCTAGCACGCACATTCGGGGTCTTGTGAAGGTGATAGGGAAACCCACCCGTGGGCATGGAATGCACACCAAGCTTAGAGCTTGAAGGACCGAAAATTGGAGCACAAAAGTGGGAGCAAAACCGTGAGTTTCATGGAGTAAAGCTTGAAGATTTTTGTTGTTCCTTGCATCGCAAAAGCCAATCAATGTAAGTATGATTCCGCCATTCTTCTTTGTTGTATTCACACGTATTTCTTGCTTGAATCGATCCCGGGACTAACCTAGTAACCCAACACAGAATTATCAACTTTTGTTATCATTTTTACTTTATTCATGTCAAAGTTTCATATTTACATCTCTACATGTGACAATCTCATAACTAACATTCAAAGCATACATGTAACCACCGGTAACCTCTTCGACCAATAATCTCGACTATTGTTTCATTATGGGACAAATATTATATTATATAAATCATGTTTGAACACTTATACATTCATGAAATGAACTGGGAGACAATCGGTAAATTCGTCGAGATCCCGATACGAGAGGGTACGATATTCTATTTACGGACAGCCCATGGTATTTGGGCCATAAATTTCTCATACGAAATTCAATTTTTATGAATTTTATGTCGACGGAAAGCTAAGATCGAGAACTACAACCTTTACGTTGAACACCTTTCCAAATTCGATGCCGAAAGTAGTTTAAAATTGTTAGGGATATGCCTTATACCCAACTTGTGGATGGGCTATATATACATGTATTTGTAATATTTTCATTAATTAATAAAATGGAAATCTTTATTATACGTGTCTTACATAACTTATATGAATCATCAACATTGTAATAAATCCTTTGGAGTAATAAGATGATGGCTTCCATGCCTTATGAGAATCATTATTCTTAAATGTTCATAGTCATAGTTTTGTGAATAATCTAGGCGTTCACAAAGCAGAGAGACTAGCATGATGATATGATCCGTCCTTAAGTGGGGTAGCCGATCTCATAGGCTACTAGCAAAGATCCACCCGCTCGGTGTATCACATGGATGCATGAGATGCTCGTGTCCATCGAACTGACCGCCGAAAGTTTTCATATGAAGTGTTTATCCCATGTGTCTGTGAGAACTTTCATGTATCGATTATATGACTAGTCCTTAGACTTGAGGTCTTTACAATCTTATGTGTGGATCAAATAACTTTGAAATTCTCCTTCCCCGGTTCAAAACATCCGGTCATAAAGGTATGATTTGGTCATTTATTGAAACACATGAAATTTGTAAAGATACAACAGAGAATCACCACTCTCTCAGATAATATTTTCTTATAAGAGTAGTATTCCAGTTCGCGGGTTGATATGTGTGATCAGTGCTTGAGACTGTGGCCAGAGCGGAAGAATCATGTGAGATTCTTCGGTTAGCACGATTCATGACACAATCAACATCATACCTTTGACCATATGGGTAGACACTTTCCGTACCCTAGGTCAATAGGTGGGGATACAGTGAGGCGATGGATCGTATCATATGTAAATCATATACAAAATGGGTATATATATCTTTCTTTCTCATTTGGGGGCATTGGCATGTTGCTAGATGTCAACTTTGTTCATTGAAATCAAACGACCATCTGATCGAAGGATAATTTATGTTCGATTGAATTATCACGATTCATTTCATGTCCAACTTGAGGGGAACCCAAAAGTTCACACACAACAAAGTCGAAATCAATGGTTACAGTGCACAGTACAAATATAACAGCATATATGATTGCTGTAGGAATTGTTCATAAATGGTTCAATGTGTTTAATTATTGATCAGATCATTTATGAGGTTCCATAGTGGCTTAGGGATTGGTGAATGACGATAGGGGGCACTTTGGGAATTGGAAAAGAAAATAACAAATAAATTACTATTCACATGAATAGTATGTGAATAGTATATGAATAGTAAAAAAAAATTTGTTATTTGTTTTGAATTCCAATTCGGCCCAAACACTTATTAGGGTTTTATAATCTCATTAAACCACTAAATTAAGATCTAATGGCTAAGATTAAATTAGCTTTTATACCACATCAGATTCTTAATTAATTTTGTTATCTTTGGAGCACTATATAAACCCAACGAATTCTTCACAATTTTTTTACACCAAACCTTTCATATCTTGAGTTTATATAAGTGAGCAACTCTAAAGTTTAAGAGTAAGCCACTGATTTTGGGGATCCTTAAGTTTAATTGACTAGAGGAACCTCGAGTTAAAAGTTTTGAGGTATTTTCCTAGGCTAGCACCAAGGGAAAAATACCCGTGCACTCAAGGCGTAGTCTTGCCGTTGAGTTTTGGCTTTGTGTGTGCATCTTTGGAGGCCACACACTTGGGTGGCTCTTTGGAACGTGGAAGAGGCTGAGTTCGAGAAAAGCTTGTAGATTGGAGGGAGGACTGGAGGAGTCTATGGTTCAAGTAAGTCTTTTTCTTTCTTTATATTATTTAGAGTTCTTATGATAGTTAGCATGTTTAGGTTTATGTTCTTTGCATGTTTTATGAGTTTTATGCTTAGAATATATAGTAACATGCCTAGGCTTGTAGAATAATAAAAACAAATGGGTCTTGGGCAAAGGGAAAGCGGCATGATAATTTTGATTTTCTGCTGCGCACTCGCGGCCGCTTCCCAACAGTGGTATCAGCGCACCATTTTTTTTATTAGTTCTTTCTCATTTGAACTCGAAATTGGGTGTTTAAAAGCTTGTTGGAAAGCTAATACCCTGAAATTAATTTTAGGCACAAGTTTTGCATAATTTGGTTAAGATTTGAATTATGAAATTGCATTTAAAGTTCACGCGTCTGCAGAAAAACATGAATAGTAAATTTACTTGAATAAAATAAAATGCAATATCATAATTAAATATTAATCAAAGTTATTTAATGCCTAAAATAATTCCAATATATTAAAACTCATATGCTTGATGATTCTATGTATGATTAGAATTGGCATGATTATTTTAGGGTGCAAGCATCTAGAGACTTTCTAAGAAATAGAGAGTGTATTGCTTATCCCTTAGCTATGTAATTATTCTTTGCTGAACTTAGAGATTTATTACCTTTAAGGCTAATAAATATAAATCACTTGTTTATATTAAAAGACATTATAAAAGATACAAGTGGGTTGGGACCAAGGGGTTAATAAAACTTTCCAAACTATAGTTAATTTAACCAAAGGTATTACTAGAGTTAGATAATGATTTGGTGTCTTCCTTCACTCACTACCTTTTTATAGCCAAAAGGAAAAGCTGTGAAAACATCTATATAATCATTTACTCAAAGCTTACCTTAAAGCATATTTAAAGTGTTGGACTAATTTGGAGGATCTATTGTTTATTCATATCACCAAGGCAATAAGAGCCTAAGAGGTAAGGGTATTTAAGAGAGTTCGCTCCACCCTCCCTCTGGGGAATTTTCAATGGAGGAATCCATTTGACAGTTATTCACTTAAACTTGCTAAAATCCTCAATAATAATTTAAGTCTAAAATTTACGTCCCATTGTAAAGTATAGACCCAAATGGCTTAAACCGTATTGGCAGGACTAGGCTTTACCAGACTGACCAATACTAATTTGTCCCGAAATCGTACTATTGACAATGGTTTGACTTTTCTGAGTCATAAGATGCAGCGACCCTTAGGCGTGGTCTTATAACTTAGTGGCAAAGATTGGGTGTCCACAAGGACCAACATAAGCTATGACATGTTTGATTGCCCAACCCAATGATCAAGGAATTGTGATTTATATCATAAATTGGTTGGGAACCTACCTAATTATCATATTTTATAACGACCGGTCCTAGTCGGAGTTATGAAATGATGATAATGGGATCCTTGCCCACAAGAAATCCATCATATTGGGGTTGATGTGATTTACTTAAAATTTTAAAATAATTGAGTGGGAGCAACTTCATAATATTAAAAGCCCGTGTTATTATGAAACATGAATGAAAACATATTCCTAATTTTAACATTTTCTCTTAACATGTGGGTTAAAATATTTCACAAACATTCAAATGGCAAACAGAGTATCACTTCGTTCCATCCTTGATGAGCATAAGCTCAAAGGGGACAACTACAATGACTGGTTTAGAAACCTTAAAATTGTCTTACGATAAGAAAAGATTTTATATGTTCTTGAAAGACCATTTCCCCATGAACCCGCAGAAGATGTTGACCAAGATACATTTGATGCTTGGAAGAAACACGTCGATGATGATGAGCAAACAGTTTGCATAATGCTTGGCTCTATGTCGGAAAAACTTCAGAAAGCTCACGAATATATGGATGCTCAAACCATCATCTTTCACTTGAAGGAGTTGTATGCAACTTCCGTTCATACCGTGAGATTCCAAGTGTCATGTGCTTTATTCCAAACAATGTATAAAGAATGATCTGTTAGTGGACATGTGCTTAAGATGATTGGCCACATTAAAAAATTGGCCAAACTCGGGTTCATCATGGATCATGAGATAGGTCATGATCTAATTCTTCAGTTCTTACCAAAAGAATTCTCTGACTTTATCATGCAGTTTCATCTGTCTGATAAAGAAGCTACTTTAGCAGAATTGCACAATCTGATAAAGCAAGCAGAGAAGGACTTGAAACCGGAGCTTAAAACCTCCGTCATGTTTACGGGTACTGACCTGAAACCACGAGGCCCAAAGAAAAATAAGGGCAAGGCCAAGGCTTCAGATCACCTAAAGCCCAATGGTAAGGTGGAGAAGAAAAATGGAAAGGGGAAATGTTTCTTTTGTGGAAAGAATGGTCATTGGAAGAAAGACTGCAGATCCTTGAAAGCCAAGGAAGCTAGGGAAGCCGAAGAGGCCAAGAAGCCCAATGCTTCAGGTATGTTGTAGATGATTGAACTATATTCTCAAAACTCTGAACCTTCTACTTGGGTGCTTGACACCGGTTGTGGGACTCACTTATGTAACAATGTGCAGGGCCTGAGAAACAGTAGGAGACTCCGTTATGGGGAGGTTGACTTACGCATGGTAATGAAGCAAAACTGGCTGCATTGTGTGTGGGAATTATTCATTAGTTTTGCCGAATGGTTTAGTTTTAGACTTAGAAGATTGTGTTTATATACTTTCTCAAGTAAAGAACATCATTTCAATTTCCTCTTTATGTAATAAAGGCTTTTCATGCCTAATAAGTTGTAATGAATGTTCTATTTATTTCAATGAAATAAAATATGGAGATGGTATTTTGAATAATGGTATATATGTCTTACAAACTAACAAAGAATGTTCAACCTCTAATATATACAACGTTAACTCGAATAATCTCAATGAATCACTTCTATGCCATAATCGCTTAGGTCATATCAATGAAACAAGATTAACTAAGCTGCATAAGGATGGGTATTTCAAACCCTTCAAATATAAACCTTATGGAACTTGTCAGTCTTGTTTACTTGGTAAAATGACCAAATTACCTTTCAAAGGTAAATGACAGCGTGTAGCGGAGACATTAGAACTCATACACTCTGATGTATGCGGACCAATGTCAGTCACCGCTAGAGGTGGATTCTCCTACTTCATTACCTTTATCGATGATCATTCGCGATATGTGTATGTGTACTTTATGCGGTACAAATCTGAAGCCTTTGAGAAATTCAAAGACTTCAAGGCTGAAGTAGAAAACCAGCTTAATAAAAGTATTAAGTCACTAAGGTCTGACCGAGGTGGTGAATACTTAAGCAACAAATTTCAAGATTACTTGAGAGAAAATGACATTGTTTCCCAGTGGACTCCTCCGGGAACTCCACATCATAATGGGGTCTCCGAAAGGAGAAATCAGACATTATTAGATATGGTCTGATCAATGATGTCAAGCACGATCTACCTCTTTCATTTTGGGGTCTTGCTTTAGAAACTGCAACACTACTACTAAACCAAGTTCCTTCCAAGACTGTTAGTCAAACACCACATGAGTTATGGTCTGGGAAACGTCTTAGTCTTAGTTATCTACGAATTTGGGGATGTGACGCATATATCAAGCTCACACAAACTAACAAATTGGATTATAGGGCAGTTAAATGTAAGTTTGTAGGATATGTCTTGAACTCAAGAGCATACGTGTTCTACGTCCCAAATGAACAAAGAACATTTGTCTCACGAAATGCTAAATTTATAGAGAATGAATTACTTCTCAAGAAATATAGTGGGAGTAGACTTGACCTCGAAGAGGTACGAGAAGAACAAACTAAAATATAACTAAACCCCAGGCCCCTCAAAAGGGCAGCGACGGAACAACCACAAGGTTATGAACTCAGAAGGTCTGGTAGGGAAATACATGAGCCTGAAAGATATGGTTTCCATATTGATGAGGAACATGATCAGGTCATTGATAATGACGATCCCACCAGTTATGACGAAGCTATGCGTGACATTGATTCAGTCAAGTGGCTTGAGGCCATGAAATCCGAAATAGACTCTATGTATCAGAATCAAGTCTGGGACTTGATGGATGCACCTGAAGGGATAAAACCTATAGGCTCCAAGTGGATTTACAAGCGTAAAACTGATGCAGAAGGCAACATCCAAACCTATAAGGCTAGATTGGTGGCGAAAGGTTATAGACAAATCTAAGGAATTGACTATGACGAAACCTTCTCACCTGTTTCAATGATAAAGTCCATTCGAATTTTACTGGCACTAGCTACACACTTTGATTATGAGATTTGGCAGATGGATGTCAAAACAGCTTTCCTTAATGGGAACCTCGTAGAGGAAGTCTATATGACACAACCTGAGGGGTTTGCATCTAAGGATGATCATAATAAAGTATGCCAGCTTAAACGATCCATTTATGGAATCAAGCAAGCCTCCAGAAGTTGAAATATATGATTTGATGAGACAATCAAAGAATTTGACTTCATCAAAAATGTAGACGAGCCTTGTGTTTACAGGAAAAGTAGTGGGAGTCTTGTTGTATTTCTTGTATTATATGTCGATGACATATTAATCATCGGGAATGATATTCCAATGATGCAAGCCACCAAGTAATGGTTATCTCAAAATTTCTCCATGAAAGATTTGGGAGAAGCAGCCTACATCCTCGGCATTAAGATCTACCGTAATAGATCTAAGAGGTTGTTAGGACTTTCTCAATCTACGTACATAGATAAAGTTTTAAAAAGGTTCAAAATGGAAGATTCCAAAAGAGGTAATTTACCTACTTGTCATCGAATCAAATTATCTAAGGAGCAATGTCCACATACTCCTTCAGATACAGAGCGTATGAGTAGGATCTTTTATGCTTCAGCAATAGGATCAATCATTTATACCATGCTATGTACAAGACCTGATGTCTTTTATGCTCTTAGCATAACGAGCAGGTATAAGGCAAATCCTGGTGAACAATACTAGGCAGCTGTCAAAAAAATCCTCAAGTATCTGAGAAGAACTAAGGATGTGTTTTTGACATACGGAGATTGTTCTGAGATAAAAGTCATTGGTTACTGTGATGAGGGCTTTTAGACTGATAGGGATGACAGCAGATCACAAACAGGATATATGTTTACTTTAAATGGCGGTGTTGTAAGTTGGAAAAGCTCAAAGCAGTCAACTACAGCGGACTCCACCACTGAAGTCGAGTATATTGCAGCATCTGAGGTAGCTAAAGAAGCAGTCTGGATAAAAAAGTTCATCATAGAGCTGGAAGTGCTTCCCACGATAAAGAATGGCGTCACGATGTACTGTGACAACAAGGGCGTTATTGCTCATTCAAATGAACCAAGGTCCCACCAGAAATCCAAGCATGTACTCAGGGGATTTCATCTCATCAGGGAGATTGTTGAGAGAAAAGAAGATATTATAGAGAAAATACCCACAGAAGATAATCTTGCAGATTCTCTGACTAAAGGGCTGACTCAACAAAAGTATGATAGGCACACCCGAGAGTATGGTGTCCAGATTCATACTAGTTCGCTATAGTGTAAGAGGGAGATTGTTAGGGATATGCCCTATACCCAACTTGTGGATGGGCTATATGTACATGTATTTGTAATATTTTCATTAATTAATAAAATGGAAATCTTTATTATACATGTCTTACATAACTTATATGAATCATCAACACTGTAATGAAACCCTTGGAGTAATAAGACGATGGCTTCCACGCCTTATGAGAATCATTACTCTTAAATGTTCCTAGTCATAGTTTTGTGAATAATCTGGGCGTTCACAAAGCGGATAGACTAGAATGATGATATGATCCGCCCTTAAGTGGGGTAGCCGATCTCATAGGCTACTAGCGGAGATCCATCCGCTTGGTGTATCACATGGATGCATGAGTTGCTCGTGTCCATCGAACTGACCGCCGAAAGTTTTCATATGGAGTGTTTATCTCATGTGTCTGTGAGAACTTTCATGCATCGATTATATGACTAGTCCTTAGATTTGAGGTCTTTACAATCTTATTTGTGGATAAAATAACTTGGACATTCTCCTTCCCCGGTTCAAAAGATCCGGTCATAAGGGTATGATTGGGTCATTTGTTGAAACACATGAAGTTTGTATAGATACAACAGAAAATCGCCACTCTCTCTGATAATATTTTCTTATAAGAGTAGTATTCTAGTTCACGGGTTGATATGTGTGATCAGTGCTTGAGACTATTGCAGCAGCGGAAGAATCATGTGAGATTCTTGGGTTAGCACGATTCATGACACTATCAACATCATACCTTTGACCATATGGGTAGACACTTTCCGTACCTTAGGTCAATAGGTGGGGATACAGTAAGGCGAGGGACCGTATCATATGTAAATCGCATAAAGAATAGGTATATATATCTTTCCTTCTCATTTGGGGGCCTTGGCATGTTGCTAGATGTCAATCTTGGTCATTGAATCGAATGACCATCTAATCGGAGGATAATTTATGTTCGATTAAATTATCACGATTCATTTCATATCCAACTTGAGGGGAACCCAAAAGGTCACACACAACAAATTCGAAATCAATGGTTAACAGTGCACAATACAAATATAACAGCATATATGATTGCTATAGGAATTGTTCATAAATAGTTCAATGTGTTTAATTATTGAACAGATCATTTATGAGGTTCCATAATGGCTTAGGGATTGGTGAATGACGATAGGGGGCACTTTGGGAATTGGAAAAAAAAATAATAAATAATAAATAATAAAATAAATTACTATTCACGTGAATAGTAAAAAAATTTTGTTATTTGTTTTGAATTCCAATTCGGCCCAAACACTTATTAGGGTTTTATAATCTCATTAAACCACTAAATTAAGATCCAATGGCTAAGATTAAATTAGCTTTTATCCCAAATCAGATTCTTAATTAATTTTGTGGTCTTTGGAGCACTATATAAACCCAAAGAATTCTTCACAATTTTTTACATCAAACCTTTCATATATTGTGTTTATATAAGTGAGCAACTCTAAAGTTTAAAAGTAAGCCACTGATTTTGAGGATCCTTCAGTCTAATTGACTAGAGGAACCTCGAGTTAAAAGTTTTGAGATATTTTCCGAGGCTATCACCAAGGGCAAAATATCAGTGCACTCAAGGCGTAGTCTTGCCGTTGAGTTTTGGCTTTGGTGTGTGCAACTTTGGAGGCCACACACTTGGGTGGCTCTTTGGAACGTGGAAGAGCTTGCTGAGTTCGAGAAAAGCTTGTAGATTGGAGGGAGGACTGGAGGAGTCTACGGTTCAAGTAAGTCTTTTTCTTTCTTTATTTTATTTAGAGTTCTTATGATAGTTAGCATATTTAGGTTTATGTTCTTTGCATGTCTTATGAGTTTTATGCTTAGAATATATAGTAACATGCCTAGGCTAGTAGAATAATCAAAACAAATGGGTCTTGGGCAAAGGGAAAGCGACATAATAATTTTAATTTTCCGTTGCGCACTCGCGACCGCTTCCCAACGAAAATACTGATAAAAAATTTGGATGAATAGTAACTCGAGACTTATCTAGAGAATTCCCCACCTTTCTTGAGAATTCTGATTTTTATTCAAATAAAATTATTGTAAATTGGTCAAACAAGTCCCACTATAAATAAGAGGACTATTCATCTATCCTAAAGAAAAAAAAAAGAAAGAAGAAATTGTGAGAGAGAGAAAGAGAGAGATGTAAGCAAAGAAGAAGAAGAAAAATAAACAAAGGAAAAGGGGTTTGGCAACTTGGAAGATGAAGAATAATCCAATAAATGAAGGTGAGAAGTCTTGACCTAAACTTGGAATGTAGAGTTTTAATTTTATTGATGTTTTGCTAGTGTAATTAGCATATAAATGATTACATTTAAGTGGTTAATAGAATAGGAAACTAATTATATTTTGAAGGGCAAATTCATGAATGTATTAGATTTTGGGTATTTTTGAGAACTATGGATGGAAGGATTGTTGATGATGAAATAGTGGTTTACAAGGTATAGAGATAAGGTATTGAGATGAGTTGTGTATTGGTTATGCATTTGGCTAAGGAAAACTTGAGGAAGCATGCTTAAAAGCTTGGAAAACTAGTTTGCGTCATGACGTGTAAGGGGCTTGCATCGCGACGCGAAAGAGAAAAATGATGGCACGTCTCTGATCGTTGCGCGTCGTGATGCGCAAGGAGTTTTATCGTGACGCGTGGCACATAATTTCCCAAAATCAGTTTTAAACCACCTCAGTTCCACCCTAGCGTGTTAGAGACCACCCTTAGAGTCTCTTATCAGTTCGTATGCACACATTACATCTTAGTAAAAGTATAATATACCAAGTTACAATATCATGTACTTGAATTTAGTAGTTTAGCCTAGTTTCAGAACTTATCTCGTGGTTTTTCTTGTCTAATCAAGTTATCACCTATAGACCATTGCAGGAGTTGCAATCTCCTTCGATGAAGCGGTATAGTTCGAGCCAGATTCCGAACAGTGAGTGGACACTTTCTCTTTTACTTGATTTTCATTTCGTATTTTCATATCAGACTTATTTTCATGCTCTTAGGGCGTTAGTTTATTTTTATTACAGTTGTATCATGAAAGATTATGTTTAAGAAATGATTTAGAAAAGCAATGTTTTTTTAAAACATGAGTTTTATGTTTTTCGAGGCATGAGGGAAAACCCACGTCAGTATGCAACTTGATTCAGAGATGGAAATGACGCACAGAACATGTACACATGTAGAGGAGTTGAGGGACGGTGATACGTAACGCCCCCAGATCCTAGTTCAGGACTAGGGATGAAAGATGTCCCTAGATCCAAGTTTTAGAGCTTGGACGGTGATACGTAACCCACGTCTCTGATCGTTGCGCATCGTGATGCGCAAGGAGTTTTATCGCGACGCGTGGCACAGAATTTCCCAAAATCAGTTTTAAACCACCTCAGTTCCACCCTAGCGTGTTAGAGACCACCCTTAGAGTCTCTTATCAGTTCGTATGCACACATTACATCTTAGTAAAAGTATAATATACCAAGTTACAATATCACGTACTTGAATTTAGTAGTTTAGCCTAGTTCCAGAACTTATCTCGTGGTTTTTCTTGTCTAATCAAGTTATCACCTATAGACCATTGCAGGAGTTGCAATCTCCTTCGATGAAGCGGTATAGCTCCAGCCAGATTCCTAACAATGAGTGGACACTTTCTCTTTTACTTGATTTTCATTTCGTATTTTCATATCAGACTTATTTTCATACTCTTAGGGCGTTAGTTTATTTTTATTACAGTTCTATAATGAAAGATTATGTTTAAGAAATGATTTAGAAAATCAATGTTTTTTTTAGACATGAGTTTTATGTTTTTCGAGGCATGAGGGAAAACCCACGTCAGTATGCAACATCATTCGGAGATGGAAATGACGCACAGCACATGTACACATGTAGAGGAGTAGAGGGACGGTGATACGTAACGCCCCCAGATCCTAGTTCAGGACTAGGGATGACAGATGTCCCTAGATCCTAGTTTTAGAGCTTGGAGGGTAGCATAGATCCACACCCCCAGTTCTAGCTCAATGGCTTATGGGACGGCGATATGTAACGCCCTAAGACACTATTTTCAGGGACAATGGTGGCGTGCTTTGGGGGACGGCGATACGTAACGCCCCAAAGTCATGGTTTTGCATTCCTGGATCTATTTATACGTATGGGGGGACGGCGATATGTAACGCCCCCATACATCAAGTTTTTTTTCAGATACAGATCAGCATTCAGATATCAGATTTTCAGGATTTTAGAAACAGAAACCAGTTTCTCAGATGCAGTTTTCAGAAAAATTCCCGACAAAGTTTTTCTAAAACTAAAGTTTTCAGAGAAAGTAGTTTAAAAAAGATTTCCAGAAAAGCAGACCTTAGAAAAGTTTTTCAGAAAGAAAGAATTGTTTTCAAGTTATAAAGAAATTTTCAGAAAAGATGAATTTAAGATAAGTTGAATTTCAAAATATGTATTTTCAAAAGTGTCTTAGTATTTATTTATAAACTGTCCACTCACTTAGATCGTTTAAACGATCTAACCCTCCCCCACTCCCAGTGGTTTGTTTTGCCGGTTCTTGAAGGACGAGCTCGTGAGGATGGATAATGATAGCAGTCATTAGGGTGTGGAGTCCACCTAGTCAAGTTAGAAGAAAAGTCCAGTTCAGCTAGAGTTAGGAAGTGACATGTAACATATATCTTGTTTAGTAAAGGTTTCTTATACATTGCATTATAATAATCATTGTCAAAGTTGTATTATGTATTAAAACAGAGTATGTGTATGAAAAGTGTTATACATTCATTAGTAATGTGTTGGCCAATGGTCTTTTGCATAAGTTTTATGTGAGATAAGAATAGTAGAAGTCAGTAGTCAGAGGCTCAAGGGAATAGTACGGCCTATTCCTTGCCGGTAACATCTCCCAGATCATGGATGCTACAATACAAATCAAAACTCTAATATTATAAAGTATATCATTTAACATCAATTCCACTTCAATCACGTGAAACATGAAGTCATACAATTATACTTTTATCATAAATATCTATTTTGAAATATCATCAAATCGACAGGTCAAACAAACCTTCTTCATTTTGAAACAAACATCTCTTAATTCAATGTAAACTTCCTTCAATTACGGTAGCCTTATAATGACTAAACATGCATGAATCATATGCATTCATACATATCATAACTCACTTCTCTTATATTCATGCAAATATAATTTTTGAATTCTTACCCATATACGTACATACGATAACAGCTAAGCAAACATACTTTATGACATCTTATACTCACACTGGTTTTCAAATCATTCATTCATTCATTCTAAAATTACATTCACAGTTCACAAATATCACGAATTCTATCGCACACACAGAAACACTCAGACATATATACAGTCAACATATAATCGACAACGAAGCATACATAACAGCTAATACATCAAAGAAAACATAATCAAACAATACATACATGTGGTTGGTCTACACATATAAAGCTCGTACGGGACTCATTACCTTTTTTATAATAGGTATGAGATGAATTCCATCCGAACGGATCCTTAACTAGCTTGACTACTACACCATGAGATTATCAACCAATTAAACATACACATATGCACACATATCACATGACACAATCTCATCACACGATCTCACATACACGTACACCTACATGTTAAACATTGCTTATCATCTGTATCATCGTACACATACTTGTATGCATCAACATATGAATATACATGTTATTTCGAATATCCGACACCATAGCCTTTTATTGTTCTCATATCATTTACTATCGATCAAACATAAATCATTTTCAAAATTATTTCTGAAACATTGTTACAATATCTTATCCATTATACACTTCTACTCATTTTTCGTATCTTATCAATCACATATTTTTATCAGTCAGGAAATACTTAGTTTATCATCACATACCAATGTAAATATGCATTCCAATACTTACACACATACTTGTTCATTTACATATACATATACGTACCACTAAATATTCATACACTTACATACATAAACACATGCATATAGACATTGGGCTCGTCAATTACTTCACATTATAGGATAACAATAACCAAAAATCCATATATGTGGTTGTTTTAGTATTTAACCATACATAGTCTTGCACATCTTCCTCAATATCATCTCTTATCTATTCTCGTCTTAACCTAAAAATTTCAATCATATATATATATATATATATATATAATTCAACATTCAGGTACTCATCCTATAGGTTACTTATCTGGCTTCACAAGAACTCCACGTTTTAGTCTGCCAAAACATATAGCGAAATGTCGTCAGACTCACGACTTACGGAGTTTTCAACTAAACTACAATAAAATCCCAGATTTTTCAGGAATAACAATTCAAATTCGATTTCAATGATTTCAATCCTATTATTCTTAAATTACCATTACAAACTAATTCATGTCACAAGTTAACCTGAATCCTCGGTTTACGTATTTTTAAAAATTTCTTCCGAAAATATTTCCGCAAATACTATGGAAGGGTCCCGAACCCTTCGAACCTTCCCGGATTAACTAAACATTTTCATAATATCATAAATAACTCATAACTAACATTAAAATCAAAACACATCATTATATCCAGAATCCAACTTTTACCGGAAACTAACATATTCTATCGGATCGATCAAACTCGTTCCGTTTTCACTCGGATTCTACCAAATGCACATATTCAATATACTAATATTCAAATAATTCATTTTATATAATTAAGTTACTCTACGAAGCGACTGGATACATCCGAACATTTAACTATAAATGTGAAATTTATGGATTTTTACCGGGAGGTCTTAATGAGATTTCGAAGGCATATGCGGACTCCAAATGATCCCACGAACACGCTGGAATCAACAAAATTTCGATCGGAGCTACTATTCACTATAGGTCACTATTCAACTGAATCTTTCTTCCTCGTTTCGTGTGTAACCGGGCATGGAACGAAAAATTCGTCATCGGCAACTTGTAGTACTCTCCAAGAGTTTCGATTTGGTAGGTGGCTCGGGCCGTGAAACGAAGCGATGAGCCGGGATCGGAATACCCAAACCCATGTGTTATCCTCTATTTTTTTCATTGCCGACGGCGATCTAGGGCCACCTCTGGCTACCTTCAGGCGGGGGGTGACTGGGCGTACCCTCCTGGGCAAACAAACAACATGAAAGTTGTATAGGGGATTTTGGTTTCTTATATCATTTTTGCAATTAGGAGAAACATCAGGGTATATATAGGAAAATTTTTGAAAATTATGTTCTGACCCCCGAAAATTGTAATTAGACCCCTATCATGGGCTTCCTCAGAAATTTATATTTTTGAAGCCTTTCTAATGCAAAATTCGAAAATTTTTCAACATGAAAGTTGTTCGTCTCAGAAAAAAAGTCTGGTGGTTCAAGAATCAGCTCATTCGGAGTTTGTTTGCTATTTTTATAGCCGAAATAAGTAACTTTTATGCGTATAACGATATAATCAGAAATCGCGTAACCGATTCTCGAAATCACAGATTTTCCAATGCGACAAATCTTCACTTTAAAATATTCCCACTTATTTTCTAACACATAAACCCTTATTTTCGAATAATATCTTTCTCCAAAATGTTAACTTTAATTCGGAAACCTTCCAACACTGTTCCGAAAAACTCGGGATAATACACACACAACTGATCTGAGGCTTCCACACGATCGACCCTAGGCAAACAAACAACCGACCCGAGGAAGAGGGTATTTTCATGTTCAGCGTGACTCCCACACACACCGACCCGAGTTAGAAGGTATTTTCAAGTTCAGCGTCACGACGCTAACCCAATTTCAGGGCCAAATATCAGTTCTCCATTATCACTGCCCAAAGCAATTCCAACACCCCATACTATAACCTTCACACAAACACTTCTTAACACACTCAAAACAGGCCATTATCTAGTATAATCACAACATCAAAACAATCCCCTCCCAACATGCTAAGAATTTCGGCCTTCATGCCCATACTATACCTTGACATTATTTCTACCAAAACTTAAGCATACTTCACTCTAAACAACATCATAAACATGTGTTGAGGCTTAGTTTTTACTCAACCTTCTCAAATAACAAAGCCCCAATTCGTAGGGTTCCTAAGTACGAAAATGCAAGTGAAGAATAGATGCTCATTTTCCTAAATAAGACGAAAAAAGAAGAAAGAGAAACTTACTTGACCATGAAAAGCTTGAAAACTCATCATCATTCATCAAAATTCCATGAGAAATGAAGAAGATGGGAGAACTCCTTTGCATCCATGGCTCACGTTTTTGGCTTAAGAGGGAGATGAGTTAATAGTCCCCTATTTATAGGGAAATGACTGATTTTTTTTGTTATGAAATGAGTGGCTAGATTTGTGCCACATCACTCATTCTAGTCCATTCTCGAAATTTATTGTAGCAGCCGCGATAATCATGATTTTTGACTTATGTGGATTCAAATGTGGAAAAATATCCAACGCGGAAGTTGTAGGTCTCGGTCTTAGATTTCCGACGACATAATATTAATAAAAATCGGAGATCGTATGAAAAACTTATGGCCTAAATACTAAGGGCTGTCTGGAGTGGAACCGAAAGTAAATTTCATATCAGAACTGCAAGGGATTTATCGAAGGTCCGTAATATAATTCCACTAGCACATACATACTTGAGCATGATTTATATCATGTCTTATGCTACCTACAACATAGTAGTCGTCAGAATTACCGGGATATTATAAAATATAACTACAATTGATTTGGACGTAGTTTTTAAAATATTAGAATAGATGACAATACATTATTGGATTGTTATATAGGTGACGAGTTATCATTATTATAAAAAATTCTCATTTTTGCCTTTTTAAAAATTTAAAAATATTCAAATACTACTTTTTAAACACAATTTTCCAAAGGTTTTCTCATTTTCTCTTTTTCAAATTTTTCTCTTAAAATACAGAAAAAAAAATTAAATAATTAAATAAACTAATAAGTTTCAAGATGTTTATTGCATATATATTATTTTATTATTTTAATCAAAATTTCATTCCCAGATTTTTAACATTTTCTCCTATATTTTTTTTTGGTTGTTGAAAGTTAGGTCTCTTTAAAAAGAAAGTGGTTGGGATATTTAAGTAATAAAAAGGAAAAAATTGAAATCATTCTAAAGAATCAAATATGAAACCGAAAGAAAGATCAATGATTGAATGCAATTTAAAAAAAAATAATAATAAAAAAAAATTGGGATCATGTACAGTTCAATAAAAATTCAAAACACTTTTTCATTCAGAATCCTTTTTTTTCCCTAAAAATTTTAAATCCCTATCAAGATTCGTAAAGATTTTCTCCTTTCAAATACATAATCATGACAGGACTAAGATTGGTGAATCTTAGTTTGTCCCGATGATTGTTATCTCTACACCATAACTTAAATTGTATGTATACGTATAACATGTTGAAAGTAATTTCTATAAATAAGTACTCATTTTTGCTATTTTAAAGAAAAAAATTTGACTTGTATTATAAAGTGTTGTATGAATATGGTTGGTGATTTTTTTTTTTTTTAGAATGGCAAGAATTAGGATAGTCACTGTCTCATTTTCTGCGAAGAGAATTTTCTTTAAATTTTTTCTTCTCACGCATGCTGTATGCTCATACATCTTATTATATATACTGTTTAGTACACAGGCATTTCAAATAAATTTCTTTCGCTTCACAAAACTCAAAACTTCAATAGACCGCTTTCAAAAGTATTTTTTTTGTTTCTTCATATTATGAAACTAATGAACTCCAAATCAAAGCGTTTTTGGACCCCTGGCCCTGTAATTGTGGGTGCTGGACCATCTGGTTTAGCAGCAGCAGCATGCCTTAAAAAGAAAGGAGTTCCCTCTTTGATTCTTGAAAAAAATAACTTCTTAGCATCTCTATGGAAACTAAAGACCTATGATCGTCTTCAGCTTCACCTGCCGAAAAAATTCTGCCAACTTCCTTATCTTCAATTCCCTCATGACTATCCAACATATCCCACAAAACAACAATTCGTAACTTACTTGGAGGCTTATGCCAAGCACTTCGCTATCAAACCCGTCTTAGGCCAGGAGGTTAAATGGGCTAAGTATGATGCTACCGAGGAGTGCTGGAGGGTAAAAACAAATGAATACGAGTTCCTTTGCCGATGGCTCATTGTAGCTACAGGGGAGAATGCAATACCTGTGGTGCCAAATATTGCTGGAATATCAGAATTTAGGGGTAGGTTACTTCACACCAGCACATACAAGAATGGAGTTGAATTTAGAGCGCATAAGGTTTTGGTAGTGGGGTGTGGCAACTCAGGCATGGAGATTAGTTTTGACTTATGTAAGAATGGTGCACAAGTTTCAATAGTTGCAAGAAGTAAGGTAACATGCTTAAGTTCATGCTCTCTTTCTTTTTTCTGTTCCATGCTTTCAAAGTTACATATCCAGATAACTATCAAAAGCATTTTATCTAAGTTAATGTTTTGATTATACAACATCTAATAAAGATATTATCTCGAAGTGTTTGATTATATCATATGAAAAATCTAATAAACTTTGCAGTTTTGATTTTATTTCTTCTTTTATCTTTTGAAATAACATATTATTTCTCCGTTGGAGAGGGAGTTTTTGTTGAAAATGGTGATCGAGCACCATTCACTTTTTGTAGAAATATTTGATATTTATGCAATATAATATTTATTTTATCATGGTTATTTATTTATTAATATGGTAAAACTCTTACTTTATTTATATAATGTAAATCTAATTGTTAGATTACTCTAAGAGTTAGAGATTTCGAGTTACACTCGGAACCTTATATGAATTTAGTAAAGACCCGAGAGTTACAACATATGGTGATATAGTTGCAAGAGTTGCAAATGGTGTTGAGAAATATCATGCATTCTCTCGAATATAAATTATTCATAGTCTAGATATATTGACATGGGTCGGTCATTATATTGGTAAGATTAGTGCATTGTCTATATATGTAATGGACATATGGTTTGTCTCAACAGACTGTGAGCTTAGCGGAAGTTCGTATAGAAATGCAGATATTCATTAGTTGAATGAATGTTGAATTAACTCATAAAAGATGACTAATAGATATTCCATAAAACTGTCAATAGTTATCTTTTCGAGTTGAGTAGTTATTGTGGTCCTTTGACTTGAGACACCACGGTGGTCTTGTAAGTGATCCTCTGTGCCTGATACCATGCATGTCAGAGACCTTTCATGGTCTGGCCTCTGGATGACTGTTAGGTATAGACCGATGCTCACGAAGATCGGTGTGTGTTAATATGAGGATTCGTCAGTCCATATGGTTGGATTTTGTTTCCAGAAATTTTAGAATATATTCCGGAAATCTTTTGGCCGAAAGTTCGTTGAAGAAATTGTTTCTTTGACATTATAAATAATATTCAAAAAGAGTTTTGCTATATTATTTATTAATGGAATATAAGGATGAAAAATTTCATATATTGAGTAGATAAGGTTTTGACAGTATAACTATAACCTTACTCAATTGGAAATAGAAATGACGAAGGGATTATACATTAGCGTTTTAACCTCGACTTGTATGGTTCGACGTGTCGTGTTGTTTAGTCATGATTTGTAGGTGGACAGGCCTTCATGAAATATGTATATAAGTATATGAGATATATATGTATATATATAAATAACAACCGAACGTGAGCCTAGAGAGTTCCATTATATTGAGTTTACTCGTGAGCACTAGGGCGACCTTTCGTCAAATGTTGACAAAATATTTTTTGGGTTTTTAGGATTAAATTGTTTAATCTGATAATTCATGAGATGAATTGAATTAATTAATTTTATATCAAGAGTTGATATAATTTTTATTGTATAATAAATGTAAATTTGATTTACATTAAATTAGTAATTATTTTGTGAAATTAATTTAATTGTTAAATTAATATATAAAATTAGTTACTTGGTTTATACAAATAAAGGTTTTAATTAATTAAAGTAACTTTAGTTAATGTAATTGAATGTTTTTAGTTAAAGTAACTAAAATATTTTAATTGCAGTTTAGTTACCTTGGTTGGTGAGATAATTTAACTATGGTTGAGTTATTTTTTTGAAACAAGTGGTGTAGATAAAAGATGCTTTCTTACCTAAACGTTTTGTTTTTGTTTTTCATTATTTTAATTTAATACAAACAAAAACTTTTTGCTCATTTTTATAAGCCACTGCCGTAAAAACCAATTGAAGAAATAGAAAAGAAGAGTTTTTTTTTTCTTTCTTGCTTTTGCTCACTGCTTCTCACTCTCTGCCGAGCAACACAAGAGAAAGAATTGGTTTTTGCTTTTCAAAATCAAGCCTATAATCTCACCAAATATTACCCTCCATATAATCAAGTCCATGGAATTAATCCCTAAGTGTTAAGGGTTAATTTATGTTCTTGAGGTTTTCTTATTCCTAGGGTTTTAAGAGTTAAAATTTGGGGAAAAGTTGGTTGCTATTCTTGAGTGATCAAACCACCTTTTGATCACCAAGATTTGTTCTTGGAGAAGCTCAATTTGGTGGAGGAAGAAGAGATTTGAAAGGACTCAAAGCTTGGGGACTTGGAAAAGCTTGGATGCAACCCTTCACAAATTGGCAAGGATTGAAAGAAATTGTTGGTAAAATTTAATTTGTAAATTTATTGTTCAATTTCTTGATGATTATTGTTGTGGATTTGTTGGATTAATAGGAAGCATGTTAGTGAGGAATTAGAAGCATTTGAGTGTTGAAAATTAGTATATAATTGATATGTTAATTTTGAATGCTTGGATTAATTTTTCAAGAGTTGAAAAATTATTTTGTATGCTTAAATTAATTTTTTCAAGTGTTGGAAAATTAATTTTAGTATGTTTGGATTATTTTCAAGTGTTGGAAATAATTAGGATGCTTAGTTTTAATTTGTCAATAGTTGATAAATTGATTAAAGTGTGTTGAAATTTTTAAATGGACTTATGGTAACTTTTAATACATGAAAATGTTTTAATGCATTGGAAATTTTAAGTTTGTAATTAAAAATTTTAAACCCACTTTATTTTTAAGGACTACCGAAAATTATAAAATATATATATTTTATTCGCTTGCGATTTGATCTCGGGCGGGTTTCCGCTGCACTCGGGTTTGTCCGTTCCTCACTCAACAAGTGGTATCAGAGCGATACGTGCTTCTAATTGTTCATGTTCCTTATAATTTTTCTCAATGTTATAAAATGCCCATGCATACATTTAATTATGAATTACATGTTTTAGGCATTTTTGGACATGCATACATTTTATATATTTGTGTGCATTTGACTTTGGAAAAATCTCTACGCTAGATCATTAATTGTTATTATTTTGGTTGAAAATATGACATGGTCCGGCTTGTCTATACGGTGTTAGTGAAACCATTGTAATTATTCCCAATATTGCTAAAGCGTGAGGGATTGGTTATAATGTTTTGTACTATTCCGGTTAAGCATGAGATGAGTTGAATTTAAGAGAAAGTTTTATCCAATATTGCTAAAGTGTGAGGTTAATATTAGTATCTTACTTTCAGCAATAGACAAGTTGATCTAAAAAATTGAACTATCCAATATTGCTAAAGCGTGAGGATGAGATTTGATTTAGGACCGAATATAAGAGTTGCATGAGATGCAATTGACAATAGTTGTCTACCTTCTCGAATTTACAAAAGTCAATATTGCTAAAGCGTGAGATTTGCGTAAATTTCAAGAAGGATCTACTTTGCTTTGTGAGATTTAAGAGTTAAATTTTCGTATTCTTGTTTGTAGAGATTATAAAGAATATGTAAAACAATGCGAGGGCACTTTATAGAAAAAGTAAATCCATATTCTATTTAGTTTTTTTATCATGATATTAAATATTAATTTCTGCTTTATTTTATCCTTGTGTAGACAGAATGTCTGTGTCGAACCCCCGCTTTCGCGTATACTTGATACGCATAGGCTCAGGGTGCTGTTAACTATAATGTTTGGCTCATGAATCTCCGAATTCTTTGCCAAGCGGAGCAACTTGAATATGTTCTTGATCGTCCAATGCCCCAAGGGTTTCAGATGATGCTTTAGATGAAGAACGTGAGACGTTCATCAAATGGAAGGATGATGATCGGAAAGTCCGGTCATACATCTTGGGATCTATGGTGCCGGAACTACAGAGGAAGTATATGTCGATGCCTGATTCTGGATCCATTTTGATGCATATGAAGGAACTATTCAGTGATCGACCACAGGTAGAGATGCATAGGGTGGCTGTCGAGCTTTTCCATACTTTCCTCCCGGAGGGAAAACCTGTTAGCCCACATGTGATGAGGCTAATAGACTGTATCGAGAGCTTGAAAGGATGGATATTCCTATTGATAACCGCCTCGGGAATAGTGTGATTCTCGCATCTCTTCCCAAGTCTTTCAATGACCTTATCGTTAACTTTAACATGCATAAGATGCTTCCCACCTATTCTGAGTTGCACAATATGTTGCTGACGGCTCAAGAAGACATGAATAAGATAGTTCTGCTTTCATGGTCACTGGTGGTTCTTCTTCTGGACCTTCTCAGGCTTCTCATAAGCCGGTAGGGAAGAAACAGAAGAAGAAGAAGAAGTTAAAGGTAAAGGTCCAAAGGTTGCTTCCGCAGGGGTTTCTAAGCCAAAGGTGAAGACAGATCCTGCAAAAGGAAAATGTTTCCACTGCTACATGCTTGGACACTGGAAACGCAACTGTCCGAAATATTTAGCCTCTTTGAAGAAAGCTCCCTCAGGTATTTGTTTTCCTATTATTGACATTACACTTGCTTTTGATTCTAGTTCAACTTGGGTGTTAGACACTGCTTGTCCTTCTCATATCTGCAATTCGTTGCAGGATCTGAGGGAAACTAGAAGATTGAAGCCGGGAGAGATCCAGCTGCGAGTAGGGAATGGAGATTCTCTACAAGTTGAAGCAGGAGGAATTTTGTTTTTGAAACTCTCTGATGAATGTAATATTAAACTTAATAACTGTTATTTTGTGCCGACTATGATACGGCAAATCATCTCACTTCCTGTACTTGACAGCGAAGGATTTCATGTAAATATTAAAGATGGTCTTTTGAATTTAATGATAATTGAATGTTTTGCTTGTTTCATGTCCCATGGTTGATGGTCATTACATTCTTACAAAAATCGTGATGTCTTTAATATGAAAAAATATAAAAGGAAAAGATCGGAAGAAATAAATAACACAGAACTTTGGCATAATGAGATTAGGTCATATAGGCATAAAACGCCTAACCAAACTAGTTAAGGATGGTGTGATAGATGATCTAACCATAGAACCTTTACCAGTTTGCGAATATTGTATTCAAGGTAAAATGACCAAATCCTCATTTAGTGGTGTTGGACACCGTGCTAATGATTTATTGGAACTTGTGCATTCCGATGTATGTGGTCCTATAAATCATGCTGCCATGGGTGGGTTTCAATACTTTGTAACTTTTATCGATGATTTGTCACGATATGGTTATGTGTTTCTTATGAAACACAAATCGGAAACTTTCGAAAAGTTCAAAGAATACCGATTTGAAGTAGAGAAACAAACCGGAAAACTTTTTAAATGCCTTCGATCAGATCGGGGCGGTGAGTACATGAGCAGTGAGTTCTGTTGGTTACTATAATTAGTCCCAAGGAAAGATTAAGCTTATGAAATACAAAAAAATGAATATATATTATAAACTTGAAGCATGGCGGAATCATACTACAAAGCTTTTGTGATGAAAAGATGAACAAAGATTAAGCTCAAGATCCTTGAAGTTTCGGCCAAGAGGAGAAAAGAGTTGAAAGCTCCAAGCTTTGTGTATTCCAAGCTCCAAGGTGTTTCCCTATCACCTCCGTTGATTTCCTTGCTTGTGCTAGCAAAAATGGAGAATGAGAAAACAATTTTCTGCTCTGTCTGCCTTGTTGGTGCAGCTCACGGCGTGAGCAAGAGAGGAAGAGAGGAGAGTGTTTTCACTTTAGATTTTGTTTCCTTTGCATGCCAAAAAATGTGAATGACCAAGGAAAATGAAAAGTGAAGTGATATCTAATACCAAAAGAATTTTTTAATGCAAAAAATCCTTCCAAAACCGTGCATGGCTTTCCCTCCAAAATGAATCCATCATTTGCTATCATTACCATACTTTGAGATTAGAGACAATGCATCATCCCTTAAAGGTGACTAGATACATTCACTATCTATTCGTATTAAGTAATGAGATATCACTCGATTCAAAATACGAATGTGTCCGCAAGCACTTTCGGGCTCGGTTTCGTTATTCCAAATTAACGAATTTCCGTCGCGACGTGAATTAAAATTATTACGCCTTGCGAAATTACTATTCAGTTCGCTACTGAATTAATTCTAAATTAATTCGTTTGCCCGAATTAAAATCCGATTTTAATTCCGCGTCGAAATCTAATTTCGTTTAATAATATATCGAATATATTATTTTATCGATTAATTCCAGATTAATCGATCTCTCTCTCTCTCCTAATAAGGCATTTTATCCAAGATAAAGTTTCTCCGTTATTAATCCAAGATTAATAAAGTTCGAATCAAACATCATAGGTGAATCTTCAGAAAGCGACCCAAGAGATCTCCGGATATGTTGGCAGTAAATACGGTCGTTGGATAATCCAAACAAGTACGTACCTCGTACTACGTTTTTACCGATTTACAAGACAAGGTTGGCTTCTAGCAAAGCGCCATGCCTACCCAATTCTCCAGAAAATTCTTACTGGAATATTAGATCTATATCAAGCGTAGTATACCGTAGTATTGCGTACATCGATCCAGTATCGGACGATCACATGTTAGGCCTGGGGCTGGAAATGTGTCTGCCCCGTACGAAACATATATCGGACATCAAGCAACTAGTCTCTTTAAATCGGGCAATACTGACCTAGTCATATTGTCCCGATGGTTGCAACCTTTTATAGAGCACTAGTTCTGTATCCTGCGTGATCATCATCAACTCCATATGTCTGAAGTGACACTTCCATCTTGACATCACACCCAGTGCACTACGATTCCTGATAAACCCAGAAGAGGTGAACACAGAACCAGTTAAGGTCCCCCAACCACCAAAACCAAAGTTTACCTATTGTCGCAAGTACTAGCGATGCAAGTCTCAGTTAAGACCATATACACCTACCCTGATGCGGCCTCCCATAGACACGCAGACATATTACCAATGGGATTCCGCGGGGTCTATCCAGAGCGAAGCTGTTTTCCGTACCATCGGTAAAACACAACCTCCTATCGCACTTGCATAAGTATCATATACTTAAATATATGAGAACTATGCCGTTGTGCCCTCACAACATGCACAAGTGCAATACTAGTCTATTCCGCATTATCGATGTCCGATCTCGATAATACTACTCCGACTAGGGATATTTAATGATTTAAACCTTTATGTATTGATACTGTCTCATATCATCTCAATACGGAATTAATCATATGGACTTTCGCCATTTATATATCAAAGTAAATAAATACAAAACGGCAAAAGGCAATTTCATTATCACATAGTTAATTTTGTACAATAATACAATATCATTTACAAAACAGTGACGCTATGGGTCATAATGTCTAACAAGTTCGTGAGTTATTTAAAAGAGAATGGGATTCTCGCTCAGTATGCTCCAGTATGCTCCTCCAGGCACTCCTCAACACAATGGTGTTTCGGAGAGGAGGAATCGAATTTATTAGATATGGTTCGATCGATGATGAGTTTTACTGATCTACCAATATACTTATGGGCTTATGGGGCCATGCTCTAGACACTGCCGCTCACCTTTTGAACAAAGTTCCATCGAAAGCCGTTCCGACTACTCCGTATGAGTTATGGACTGGAAAGAAACCGA